>JAFISB010000177.1:0-72509 GCA_022560015.1 Diplodia mutila
CCCCAACCCCAACCCCAAAAAAAAGGAAAGAAAAAAAAAACACTCACCTAAGAGGCTAGGGCTGAGGGGAACCACATCTAAAATGATCGTCTTGATGCGCAGCTGCGCGAACCGGCTCACCATCTCCGCCCCTATCCCGCTCGATCCGCCCGTCACGACGACGACCTCCCTCCTCCAGTCCCACGTCCGGTCGCGGACGAAGTTGTTCGTGCTCCACCGCGAGAGCCACGAGCTGAGCCGGCTCAGGAGGCCGACGCCGAACAAAATGCATAAACCTATGGCGGTGCTCTTTTTCGAGGTGAACCGCTCGAGGCGTCCCCCAAATGGGACCATTCTCCGGATGAACTCGGGTCTGACCAGGAGGAGATACGTGAGCGGTCCGGTAAGCAAAGGTTGCAAGAGCAGCGAGCGAACCGGGTGGAACATGGCCTCCAGCGTGAGGCCTTCCCGGGGGAGAAAGGGCTTCGACAGGCGGGGGTTGGACATGGTGGCGAGGAGTTTGGAGGGCAGTGTGTGGGGAAACTGTCATCATCAGGTTGATGACACTGCGTAATATAAGGAGGGTTTCGCATGGGAGGGTGATCGCGGGCATAATTCCGCGGTATGAGGTTCCCTTCTCCCCCGCCGTAAGATGGCGGAATAGCCTGTGGGCTGCTCTGTGGGGTACCTGTGGGTAAGTGTGTATTCAGGTCGGCTCTTATGCGCGCCTGCCTGCTCATACGACAAGAGGTCTTTGAGATCTACGACATCCGAATCCCCAGTCACCATTCGGCCACGCAGAACATGGCACAGTCTCGTCGTGACATCGAGTTCCGCACACTCGATGGAACCTTGCTCAAAGGATGGTTCTACGCCGCTGCAGCAGAGAACCCCGAGGTCAAGTCTCCCTGCATCATCATGAGCCAAGGCGTGAGTCGCCGCCGCCCCTGTCTTCCAAGCACGGCAGCCAAAAAAAAAAAAAAATCATGGACGAGTGCTAACAACGACTCGCCAGCTGTCCGGCCTCAAAGAGCAATTCCTGCCCGCCTTCGCGTCCCGCTTCGCCTCCCACGGCTACGCCGTCCTCGCATACGACAACCGCAACTGGGGCGACAGCGGCGGCCACCCCCGCAACGAGGCCGATCCCTGCAAGCAGGCGCGCGACTACTCGGACGCCTTCGACTACGCCGCCACCCAGCTCCCCGGCGTCGACGCCCGCCGCATCGCCTTCTGGGGCTCCAGCCTCTCCGGCGGCGCCGCCATCGTGGCCGCCGCGACGGACAGGCGCATCGCGGCCGCCGTCGTGCAGGTGCCGTTCGTGTCGGGCGAGAGCACGGCCGCGGCGACGGCGCCGCTGCTGCCCGCCGTGCACGCGGACCGGCAGGCGATCAAGGGCGGGCGGGCGGGCGGCATGGTGGCGGTGACCGCCGCGTCGCCTGAGGAGGAGGAGGAGCGAAAGGGCCCGTCCCCAGCCATCTTGCACGGGCCGGGCGTCGCGGGGTTCTTGCAGACGATGCGGGACGACGGCGTGCGTTGGGAGACGGAGATGACGATGCAGAGCGTGCTGAACGTGCTCGCGTTCGAACCGCAGGCTTTCATCCACCGCGTGGCGCCGACGCCGCTGCTGATGGTGGTGGCGGATGGGGATACGGTGGTGCCGACGGCTTTGCAGCTGAGAGCTTATGCGGCTGCGTATGAGCCGAAGACGATTGCGGTGCTCGCCGGTTGCACGCACTTCGATCTGTATCACGGCGAGAAGTTTGAGGAGAATGTTGCCGCCCAGCTTGGTTTCCTTCGGCGCGTCCTTCGTGGGGAGTCGTCCTGATTGTAGTGTCTGCGTGTAAATCATTTCGTTCACTCATGGAAAACATCAAAGTCTTTTGTGTTCGACAGTACTGCGTTGATTTTTGACCGTGCAGTTAAGCTTGAGGTTATAGCCAAGATTTCGCCTCTTCGCGGCTATTGGGCGAAAAAGAGAGGCTATCGGGTTTTACGCATGATTAGCGACTCCGGTTCTCTCCTTCTTTCTTACTACCACGTAATAATGACGCACAGGAATAACTGGAAATTATACTCAATCGATAACTCTAAGTCTAAGAGCTATTACTATATAAGTCTTCTCTAGTTTAAGACGCTTCTTAAGACTTCTATATAGGTTAAGTATAGCAAGTCTCGAAACTCGCAAACTCGACGTTACGACCGTAGATCGTAGCGTTTCTTAGCGTTAGGAACACGAAATCTCGACGAAACTACGTAGTAAGAATGAGGATGGAAAACGGGAGGACCTCGAAGTCGCTAATCACGCGTAAATCTCAGTATTATACGGATCGTTCGAACCCGGTTCCGAGGCGTGCTCCACCTCCGCTGTAAAACGGCCCAGGGATACTACGAAACTCGAACGTCGATCTTGTCGCTCCATATACTAGAGGGAATTATTCCGCATACCTTCCGCCATGATAAGCCTACTACTGCACGGATCGTTGAAACCCGGTTCCGAGGCGCGCTCCACTTCCGCTATATATCTTCGCCTAGAAATACTACAGGGCTAAAACGTTGATCTTACACTCTATACTGCAGGGATGATTAGTATGAGGGAAACAATTCCGCCAGGACTTGGCTATAGCGGAACGAAACCAGATGATGATGTAGACGGAGCACCACCGCATCAATAGTAACGCACGAAATCCCATATATGTATAGCCGGCACGTACACCGGTCTCTGACATACTCACCAACACTCTGCCTACCTCTCTCACTCTTTTCATTCACACACCTTGTCCGGCTGCTCGCGTAAAGCCCTTTCGAAGATGACGACCGACCCCCCTCTGTTCGACCGCCGCACCCCCGACTTCCCCACCATTCCCAACGTCACTCTGCAAGATCCACAGAACAGACGGATCAAAGTGATCACGGCGGGCGCGGGCGTCGCCGGCATCCTCAATGCGTACAACATCCAGAAAGAATGCTCAAACGTCTCGCACGTCGTCTACGAAAGGAACGACGACATCGGCGGCACGTGGTTCGAGAACCGGTATCCGGGCTGCGCTTGCGACATCCCAAGCCACGCGTACTCGTACCACTTCGCTCCCAATGTACGTATGCCGAATCTGTAATCCTACCACTACTACTATTACTACGAGCCCCGTTATTCCTTTACCACCCCCCTCTTCCTTTAACCGTAACATTTCGTTCGAATGAGTGACGACGAGCCAGAGTGGGGCACCGAAAGTTGACGATGAACTTCCACGTTGCTAACTTGCTTCCTCCCCCATCATCTAGCCCGACTGGCCGCGCTTCCTGTCCAAGCGTGAGGACATCTGGTCCTACCTCGACCGGGTGTGCCGCGTCTTCGACCTGCGCAAGCACATGCGCTTCAGCACCGAAGTCGTCGGCGCGTTCTGGGACGACGACGCGGCGCTGTGGCGGATCAAGCTACGGCGTAGCAGCAGCGCGCGTGACGGCGACGGCGGCAACGGCAGCGTCCGGGAAGAAGAAGAGTTCGAGGACACCTGCGACGTCTTCCTGCACTGCACGGGCATCCTGAACAACTGGAAGTGGCCGGAAATCGAGGGGCTGGACAGCTTCGAGGGCCGCACGATCCATACGGCGCGCTGGCCGGCCGAGTACGACGACGAAGAGCGGTGGAAGGGGCAGAGGGTCGCCGTCATCGGGTCCGGGGCGTCCAGTCTGCAGGTGGTGCCGTCGATGCAGCCGCATGTCGCGAAGATGGATATCTTTGTCAGAACCGTAAGTAATTGGGAATCGTTGTCCGAGAGCTCTTCGCTCTGGAAAGTGCTGATAGATTGGCAGGGGGTGTGGTTTGCACCGCTGGTAGACGATCTCCCAGAAGAGCACGAATATTCAAAAGAAGAGATGGAACGGTTCCGGCGCGACCCGGAAAAGCTCGTCGAGCATGTCAAGCAATTGGACGTCCAACTGAACAGGATGTGGCCGGCGTTCTTCACCGGCAGCGCGCTCCAGAAATCCGTACGGGAAAAGATAGAAGCGCGGATGGGGCAGCTCATCCAAGACAAGCGCTTGCTGCAAGGTCAGTGGAATCAGTCGACCGCTTTCCACCGCATGAAAGCACCTACTCAGCCACCCGGTCGCAGGTTTCACCCCAAAGTTCGACGTCGGCTGCCGACGCATCACGCCCGGCGAGCGCTACCTCAGCGCCATCCAGCAACCCAACGTCAGCGTCCACTTCACGCCCGTCACCAAGATCACCCCCAGCGGCGTCGTCGGCGGCGACGGCGCGCCGCGCGAAGCTGACACGGTCATCTGCGCCACCGGCTTCGACGTCTCCTTCCGGCCGCGCTTCCCCATCGTCGGCAAGAACGGCGTCTCCCTCTCCACCCTGTGGCGCGACGATCCGCCCTGCGCGTACCTCGGCCTCACCGTGCCGGGCATGCCCAACTTCATGATCCAGGGCGGCCCGCCGTCGCCGGTGCAGAACGGGACGCCGTTCGGCGCCTTCCACGCCGCGGCCGGCTACGCGCTGCACATCGTCCGCAAGCTGCAGCGCGAGAACGTGCGGGCGCTGCATCCGAAGCGGGCGGTCGCGCGCGCGTTCGCAAGGCACGCGGAGGACTACTTTGCCGGTACCGTTTTCAAGGACGCGTGTCGCAGCTGGTACAAGGACAACGAGACGGGGCGCGTCAACGCGGTGTGGCCGGGCAGCGCGCTGCATTACAGGGAAATACTACGGGAACCGCGGTGGGAGGACTATGAGATTGAGTATAGGGATGGGGAGAATATGTTTTCGTGGATGGGGCTGGGGTTTGTGCGGGAGCAGGTTGCGCCCGGAGCGGACATGGGTTTCTATCTCAGCGTGGACAACATTGACCCTGCATGGATGGAAGAGATTCAAGGGACGGGAAAGACGAAAAACAAGGGGGTATGAATAGAACAATGGTAAGTGATGGGGATTTCCCTTATTAGACGAGATTGATGTCTTTTACACCTCGAGGGCCAGATTCTGGAGAGTGTCTTGTCATGAGAGCAGTTGGAAGAATGGTACTCGTTAGTTGACGGCAAAGGCGAGCAGTAGGAGGTTGAGGACCCTATCGAAATCATGGCGAGGAGATTGACCCGGAAGCGACCGACGCAAGAGGAAGAAAAGAAAGGATTGGCAGTTTCAGATATTCGTCGGAGGAGAGCGGCACGTGGGAATTCTGAGCAGCTTATACAACCAACGGAACAGCCAGAATTGAATAGTTATAATAGAAACTATGCTTTATAGTGACCTTGCAGTAGTAGTGTTCGGCCTATAATAATAGATGACTTAAAGTCGAGCGTAACCGCGGTACATGGAAAATGCTACGCAGATATTTTAGCGTGGCGCCCCCAGCGCTTGCGCTTACACCCATACTTTCCCCGGTATACTGTCATCTCCAAGCGACGGTTTCGGAATGTAGCAGGCTATAGAATATCTAAATCCTTCAAGGCCTGCCGAGGATACTATGTACTTCCTGTATAGGTAGTTTGATCCAATACATGGACGGGTTTGACCGCATTTAAGGCTTGAATTTACGTCCGGAAATTGGACTTGACTATATGTTCCAATCTCTCTGTGAGACGATGTGGATGGGCTCAATTCCTTCGTCGCGCGCTGCGGTGTCTCATACACACACCACCCGTGTGGCTTAAGATGAGGATTTGATGGAGCACACAGCGATATAAAGCCCCAATGGATTCCCTAATCTTTATACAGAATGGGTTTCGTAGCCGGGCTTCCGACCTATCTGCAACACATGGCACTGAACGTGCGACTCTCGCCAGGGTCCTCGGCGGGAAGCGGGCCAATGACATTTTAGCTTCTTTTTAACCTTGTTGGTGGCGCGAGCCTTAATCCCTAAGGGCCGATCTTGCCGTTTTACTGCTTACCCAGATCAGCTCCGTCCCTCAGCCTCAATGACCTCCGAGACTCACATATCGCACAGCCCCTCCGCGTTGCTTCCTTTTCTCAAACCGAGTTTCACAGCCAGGATGGAACGAGATCTTGCATCAGCGCTTAGCTCGTATCCGCTCCCCACTAACAATATGGCGATGCGCGTATCGAGTCATGCAACCGGAAGCCGGCCGCAGCAACGAAGGATTCCAGCCCCCAAAGCGCACGGTTCGACACCGCCCCGGGCCTTGCCCGCATTTAGAGTACCGCTCATCCTCCATGCCTGCCTGTTCCCTGAATTTCCTCTCGAGCTTTCCCTTCCCTCCGTCGCCCGAGCCTCTCTCTCCGTGACCTCCTGCTCCTCCCGCGGCGGGCACAACAACACACACCATGACCGTGAACGCGAGCTTCTTCCTGAGCTCGACCGAGGACAAATGCATCTACAACGGCGCCTCGATAGACGCCAACGGCCTGACCACGAACGGCAACCTCTGCGCCTACGTCGAGGGCGCGAACCGCGTGTGGGCATGTTCGGCACCTGACAGGTAAAAATCACCAACCACGACGTAAAACAGCACACCGGTGCCGGCATCCAGGTTAACAAACGAAAAAAACAGAGTATGCTGGTCTTGGGACCAAACCTGCAAAGGCGGCGACTCGACGACGCCCTCCGATTCCCAAATCTACTGCTCCTCCAACGGCGCCGAGTGGTGCTGCACCAAGGACGAGGAGTGCACCCGCACCGACGGCCAGATCAACATCTGCTGGGGCCTGTGGAGCAACCCCACGTACAACATGACCGACGCCGAGGCCCTGCTGTACAACCAGGAACACTACTCCACCCTCGCTTCCACCACCTCCTCCTCAGCGGCCGCGTCCAGCACGTCCGCGGCGCCCGCGACGAACGCCGCACAAGCTTCCGCTTCTTCTTCCAGCGCCGCCGCCGCCGCCGCCGCCGCGAGCGCGTCTGCGAGCGGTGCAGCGTCCCCCTCCTCCTCGTCATCGTCGCTGTCCTCGGGCGCCGTCGCCGGCATCGCGGTGGGCTGCGTCATCGGCGGCATCGCGCTGGCGGGCGTCGCCGGGCTGCTCTTCTGGCGGCGGCGGAAGCGGAGCGGCGCGGCGAGCGCGACGCCGCGGTGGGCGGCGGACCAATCGTCTGCGGAGCCAAAATATCAGGGCGGCGGCGAGCCGCTGTCGCACGAGCTGCATTCGGAAAACCAGGTCTACGAGGCGGAGGGGAGCGAGGTGTTCGTGCAGGGTGGGGGGAGTCCGGTGAAGGTGGGAGGGGCGGGGGGAGGGGGAGGGGCGCATGAGTTGCCGGCGGGGCAGCGGTATGCGTGAGGGGATGGAGGGGAGGGGAAGGGAAGGGAAGGGAAGTGATGAATGATGTGTGTGATGTGTGTGGTGCTGACTGTAGATTATTATGCTTGCCGAAAGAGCGAGCGAGTGTGTTATACCCCCCCGGATACGTAATTACTTCACAACGTTAATATTTTTTCTTCCCGGAATACCACGGTCGATGGGTTCGAACGATTATCCGGGCGTATGAGGGAGCAGAGATTGTGGTGATAGTACAGTGGGTTGCAAAAAGAAAGTGAGTTATGCGGGTAGTTGAATCCAATATCTGAATACACAGACACGGTTTCAGAACCCACATCTACATGCGGACATTTCCTCCGACCATACCCGTAAGAAAGCTGTAAAAGTTATATCTGCGACCAGATGTTCGGTTCTATTACCTACGTACGAGGCTCAGGAAAGTCATATCTACGTCCGGACATTTGGTTTGACTGCCCACGTAGGTAGGTAGGCTCAATTTTCCTACAACGCACTATTAACAGGGACTTCCTCTCAGGTTCCCCTTTCCAGATTCCGACCTACTATTATGATCCCTTCGTAACCCGAGCCTTTCAACCCCACCGATCACTTCTTCCCCGCAAAGTTGCGGAACCGCACCAACCGACCCACAGCCCCAGCCATATTCCCAAAGCCCACCTCCGAGTACAAATAGTACGTCGCGAAGAACGCGGCCACATTGAACGCCGTATACGCGCACAGATACCCCACGTTCCTCCACCGATCATCCCAAATCATATTGAACCCTTGCAAAAACACATCCGCAACCGCATACCTGCAATACTGGCAATCGCTCGTCGCATCCAGATTATACACCGCGCCCCCCGCCGCCGTCGCGAACGCGCCCGCGTACTGGCCGCACGTCAAGCCCTCGGGCGGCTGGAAGATGCTGACTTCGACGGCGGAGCACTGGACCGCCACCCCGTGCGTCCCCGTGGACATGAGGGCGGAGACGAGCCAGGTGAAGGGCGAGACGTAGTACGCGAAGTGCCAGAACTTGACGAGCTGCACCAGCGGCTGGACGACGCCGGAGAAGGCGAGGATGAAGGTGTAGAACAGGATCGTCAGCATCGCCGCCGTCTCCGCGTCGGGGGCGAGCATGGCGATGGCCTGCGAGAAGGACGAGTGGTAGAGCTGGTACACCAGGAAGACGAGCCACATGGCGGCGCCCCTGCCCGCGGATATCGTGTCGAACCAGCCGATGGGGAAGTACCACGCGACGAAACACAGGCTGGCGATGACGGCGTTGAACGGCAGCTCGACGACGTACGCCGCGACGACGAAGACGGTCCAGTGGTACATGTGCGAGTGGCGCTCGCGCACGTCGAACAGCTCGCGCAGCGCGACGAGGCGCGGCTGCAGCTGCACGACCACCACCAGGCACACCAGCAGCATCATGTACACGGCGAAGACGCGGTTCTGCAGCCCCTGCGCCGACGCCTTCTCCCGCCAGAAGGTGAAGCCGATGAACAGCCCGCCGACGACGTACGTCACCAGCTTCGCTTGGATGTAGTACGCCGACCGCCAGTACTGCTGAAAGAGGCGCTTCTGCACCGCGGCGTACTGCGCATGGATCGGCAGCGCGAAGCTCCCCGGGACTTCATCGTCATCGTCGTCCTCGTGGGCGTGACCGCGAGCGTGCGGGTCCGACAGTCGCGCCACCTCATCCACCACGCCGGCGTACTCGGGCGAGCGCAGCCAGGCGTCCGCCCACTGCCTCGTCCCCTCCGCCGACGCCGCCGCGCCGCCGATGACGTCCAGGATGTACTCCGCCGGGTTCTCGCGGTCCCCGCAGCGCCGCGCGCCGTTGCGCTCGAAGTACCCCCGCAGCACCCGCGCGTCCGGCCCCAGGTCACCGAAGTACACGGTACGCCCGCCCTTGGCGAGGAGCAGCACGCGGTCGAACTGCTCAAAAAGCAAAGCTGACGGCTGGTGGATGGTGCACAGGATCGCCTGGCCCGCGTCCGCCAGCTCGCGCAGGAAGCCCACGACCGCGCGGGCGGACTGCGAGTCGAGGCCGGACGTCGGCTCGTCGAGGAAGAGGAGCAGGTCCGGCTTGGCGACGAGCTCGAGGCCGATGGTGGTGCGCTTGCGCTGCTCGACGTTCAGCCCCTGCCCGGGCACGCCGATGACGGCGTCGGCGTAGGCCCGCATGCCCAGCGCGGCGATGATGCGCTCGACGTAGGCGTGCTTCTCGGCGACGGGGACGGCGGCGGGTTGGCGCAGCAGCGCGGAGAAGCGCAGCGCCTCGCGCACGGTGGACTCGGCGAGGTGGATGTCCTGCTGCTGGACGTAGCCGGTCCGCCGCCGGAACGAGCGGTCGAGCGGGAAGCCGTTGACGAGCGTGGCGCCGCTGACGACGCCGGTGGTGATGCGCTGGGCGAGGACGTTGAGGAGGGTCGTCTTGCCCGCGCCCGACTCGCCCATCAGCGCTGTGAGGGTTCCGGGTTTGACGTAGCCTTGTACGTCGGCGAGGAGGCGGCGCGTCTCGCCTTTGATGTCGACGTCGTAGTCGACGTGGTTCCAGGTGAAGACGTCCTCGCTCCGAGCCACGGCGGCCGAGGTGGCGGCCGTCTGCTGCTGTCCGAGGTACTTCTCCAGCGCGTCCTTGACGTCTCGGTCGGCGCTGCTCTTGCTGCGGCCGCGCCGGTTGGAGCCCAGCACCGGCCGGTGGTAGATGAGGAACTCCCCCTTCGACGTCGGGAACTGCTTGTACTCGGCGGCCACGGCGTAAGTGAAGACGAAGAAGACGAAGAAGGCGACGCAGATGCCCAGGTTGCGCCAGAGGTGCGAGTAGGAGTAGGCGAACGAGGCTTCGATGTAGTCGTCGCCGAGGACGTACGCCTGCCCCGGTTTGGCCCCAGTCACCGCGCACACTTGGTGCGCGACCCCGACGTTTTCGAAACCGGGCCCGGAGGGGACCATGCTGGTCGTGCAAGCTGAGTGTCGCCCGTGGAACTCGACGATCATCTGCGACTCGACGGCATAGTAGATGGGGTTCATGTAGCTGATCCACTTGAACCACGGGTGCATCGAGGGCCGCGGGATCACGTAGCCGGCGTAGATGGCGAGGGGGAGCATCAGGACGCCGGAAATGGCCAGCGCGGCTTCCACCGTGTTGACCAGGGTGGCCACCGTGCGGAAGAAGCCGCTCATGGTCACCGAGATGAGGAAGTTGAACACGAGGAACAGGAAGAAGGCGCCAGCTTCCCGTTTGAAGTTGGCCAGAAAGTAGATGATGACGCTAAACACCGCGACGTTGATCAGCTTCATCGGCCATTGCGTTATCATGGTCGCCAGCGCGTCGATGGACGGGTGGTACATGGCGAACGACTTGTGCTTCTCGACGATGGGCCGCTGCGTGAACTGCGCGCTGACCTCGGCGAAGTTGATGATGATGTTGAACAGCACCGAGAAGAAGATGACGCCGCCTTTCGAGAAGAAGCCCGAAGTATCCTCGGGAATGTCGTAGAACATGGAGCCGACAACCAACGCGGTGACGACCATGGTGACGGTCATGGCGACGGTGTAGACCCGGTCCTGTTGGATCCGCTGCAGCGCTCGCTTGGCCGTGACGGCGAACTGCATCCACGGATTCAGCGTGTACGGCGATTCCTTGCGCGTGAGCGGCGCCTTCTCCGACATCTGGTGCTCATGCAGCGTGTCGAGAGTCTCGGTGTGGTCGCGTGGGAACTCGCGCTCGTGCTCCTCGATTTCTGTCATCAATCGGCGGTAGTGGATGCTTTCTCTCCACCTCAACGCGAACTCTTCCGGTGTGTGAGGAACCCGGTCTTCGAATCCGGGACGGACCTGACGCGCGACCGAGTCCGTGATGGACGTCAGGAACTCTGCCGTGGTCGCGCGGGGCGCGCAGTAGAAGCCCATCTCTTCGAAGAACATCTTTCCCGCCAGAAGGTCCCCAAACCAGATCTGATGGCCGTTGTACATGACGAGTCCTTTGTCAAAGACATCGGTGAGCCCATCGCCCGGTTGGTAGAGCGCGCACATTGCTACGTTCCGCGTGAGGTTGGTGGCAACGCGCAGACTCCGGGCGAATTCTAGAGATGTGGAAGAGTCCAGCCCGCGTGTTGGATTGTCCCAGTACATGACGGAGGCTCTAGTTGCCATCTGCGCTCGTTAGTGCATGCAAAAAGTGATCGGTGCAGGGAGAACATACCATCTCGGCAATCGACACTCGCTTCCTCTCCCCTCCGGACACGCCTCGAATGAAATCATTCCCCACCTTCGTGTTCAAGGTATGCGTCAAGCCCACAGTGGCGGCCAGGATATTCCGCATCTTGACAATATACTCCCCGCGCGACAGCCCGGCCATTCTATGGTGTGGCGTTCTAGTGCTCAGTGCAAAGTCGAGCGTCTGCGCAACGGTGAGGTGGGGGAAGTGGCAGTCCACGTCGGCATTGTAGACCACGTTACCGCGGAAGCGATCCCTCATGACCTCGATGGGCACTCCGTGACAGGTGATGTCGCCATGCCACCGGGTGAACCCCTCGGTGTGGCCGGAAAGCGTCTTGAGCAGCGTCGTGCATCCGGCTCCGGGGCGCCCGAGCAGGAGAAGCATGTCGCCCTCCTTGACCAAACCGGTGATTCCGTGGAGGATCTGCCTCTCGGGCGGCCGGCGGCAGACATTCGTCAACGCCTTGACGGGCCCGGTGAAGATTGACTGCACGTCCGGCTGGAACGCGACGTCGACGCCTTCGCCGAAGACCTGGACGTCTCTCCATCGTACCGAGTTCTGCAGGGCGATTGGCGGAAGTCCCTCGTTGCGAGCCGTCTGGATCGTCTTGGCGAGCGCGCGTTCGAGAGTCCAGTTCGGGTCCTTGGTGTTGAATGGGTCCTGAACGCTGACCCGATGCGATAATGTCCGGACTGTTGTGGACAGCTCCTGCGGTGTGTAGTCCAGCGCGTCGTGTTCGTGGTCCCCGTGAAGTTCTTCGCTGACCTTGGTCTCTCCCGACACGGAACCCTCGTCCCGTTCTTTGGGCTCCTCTTGCGTAGGCTCGGGAGACATCTCGGTTGTTGAGGTAGCTCGGCTGAACAGAAGGCTGGAGGTTGGTAGCAGGGTATGGTCCGGTCCACAAAGGTATATATACAAGCGGGAACGCCTCCTTTTCGCAGTCCCGGGGCGGGCGGAGTGAGCAACCGAGAAGACTGCGCCCACTAGCAAGGTTTTCCTGTTTGGTATCTTGCGACGAAGGTCTTGCGGGTTTTTGGAGGACCATTTTGACGTCAGTGCGCAGAAATGGGCCGGGAAGTGCCATCCGAAGTGGGACGGTGGCGGCTGAAAGATCGCTGGGAGAGATCCGGAGACGGGAATTGTTCATTAGCAGGGCTGCGGAAGGAATGTAGAAGAAGCTGAAAGCTGCAATGTCGGGGGATGGTGGATGTGGTATGATTCCGGAGGGGCGTTGTCGGCACCGAAGCGGGCCAAAACGGCATAGCGCGGCGGCTTTCGGCAATGGAGAGCAGGTAAAAAGCAGGCCACGGAGTCTTCGTCCAGCCCCAAGCACCTCTCAACTCCGAGTCACCGCAACTTGCCCTTGACAGAGCTGGACCTGCCATGCCTCAACCGCCTTTGACCCTCCGAGGCGGCCTTGCGAAAGCCTGCGACAGTTGCCGAGCTCGCAAGGTCCGCTGTTCCGGTTCGTGCTGCCCCTTCGCTTGAACCCCGAGAAGGCATTAACGTTTATCAGTGGACTCGGGATCTGAGAGATGCAATCAATGCAGGGCATGTCCGCAAGTCCCATCGGTCATCCATCTCACTGACTCCGCTTTTGAAAGAGAATGGGCGCTCTCGACTGCCGCTGGAGCCAGAGGAAGAAGCCGCGGAGGAAGACGCGACTTGAAAAGGAGGAAGAATCTCAGCGAGGTAGGATTGTCGGTATCCGTCGATCATGAATCACACGGGAGCTGATCCGGATCCTCGCCAGCTTCCGCAAACTTGGATTCAACCCATGCAACCTTCAGCCCACTGCAGATGGTGCATCACACGTCATCCTCCCCTGGGCCAATGGGAACAATCACGCCTTCGCCGAGCACAGTTCCACTTTCTGTGCCATCTTTGGGAGAACGAGAGGGTGCAACTCCTCACTCTTACCACGGCGACGACGAAATCTCGGACTTCCACCTCGTCCGACCGCAACTGTCCGACCCGGAGACGATTAATTCTATAAACCAGACCCGCATCCCGAGACTGTACATCGATGGACTACTCGAAGATCCCATGGCATCTGTCCGACGTCATCGCGATCAGTCACAGGCTCAACCCCAGGTAATACCACCTCAATTGACCAAATACCGTCCCCGCTGATTGGAATTGCCGGACTCCGACCTTATCGGCGTGTTACTCGGAACCGACTGCTATAACTTTGCCCGACCTCTCTGGCGGCACAAACCTCAGTCTGGCCTTCCTCTCGAAAAGACGCTTGACTTCTCTATCATCCCTTCTTGGCCACCATAAGTTGGACATGTTGGTTGAGACCATCGAGTCGATTCTCGAAGCGCGGATGAAAAGCGTAGATAAAGTTCCCTCGCAGTCCACCGTCCGAGAAGCCCACAGCGCAAGCTCACCAAACGTGGGTGCGGACGCCATAACGTACATCCAATGTCAGTGGTCCGCCTGCAAGCTGTGCGGACACTGCTAATACTGCCAAGCGTACTTTGAGCAAGTCCATCCGCTCTACCCTTTTCTCGACCGGAAGAGCTTCGAGGACCGCGCCTTCAGCCCACAGCTCGCCCACCAGCTATCCACCGACAAGAGCTGGTCCGCCCTCTACCACGCCGTGCTTGCAATCGGCTCCCAGTACCACGACCGCGGCAGCTTCGAGCCCGGCAGGGGCCAGGCGTGGAGGTATTTCGAAGTCACATTCTCGCTCTGTCCGGACCTACTCATCTTCAAAGCCAACCTCACCACCGTGCAAGCATTGACCGCGATGGTGAGTCACACTTCCCAAGTGTTTGTAAGAATTAGATCTAAAGGAAGCCAATAGGCCGTCTTCGCGCGCAATATTTCTTGCGTGCAGCTGGAATCCATCACCGTCTCCCAAGCCGCCCGCATGGCCCAGTCCCTCGGCTACAACCGCGCCACCGCATCCAGCGCCACTTCCATCCAACGCACCTTCTGGGTTCTGTACTGCATGGAGAAGACGACGTGCTTTTACACGGGCAAGACATCAGTGAGACCGCTCCTCCACGACTCCCTCACACCGCCCACTTCAACACTGACCAGCGCAACCCAACAGCTACTCAGCGACCACGACATCGGTTTCGCCGTACGTTCGCCTCCTCCACCTCTCCCCTCTTTCCAATGACCCTTCTCTCACACTCCCACAGCCGCCCAGCCACCCCGAGCCCGCGTTCCAAAACTTCGACTGGCTCGTCTCCTTCAGCCGCTACGCCCGCCTCGTCTCGCGCATCTACGCCAACCTCTTCGCCATCAACGCCGCCGGCAAGCCCACCGCCGCCTACTACGCCATCATCGACGAGCTGCGCTCCGAGCTCGAATCCTGGCGCCAATCCATGCCCGAGCCTTTCCGCCCCGGCGGCGCGTTCCGGGTGCGCGCTTTCAACGGGCCGCCCGCGACGACGCTGGCGATCTTCGTGCAGTACCTGTATTTCAGCGTCTTGTTAGCGCTGTCGAGGGGCACGCTGCATGTGGCGCGCACGACGGAGGAGGAGGCGGCGAGGCATCAGGAGGCGAAGAAGGAGCTGATGGGGACGGCGAGGCGGATCTTGGAGCTGAGTAAGCATGTTGAGGTGGAGGCGTTCAGTCACGTGTGGTGAGTGCAGCCGTCTGCCGGGTTTTGGCCTGGTCATGAGGTCGTGGGTGTGCGTGCTTTGGTGTTTTCGATGGCTGACGACCGCGACGATTTGCAGGGTTCTGGTGTTCATGCCGCTGTCCGCGCTGTTCATCCTATTCGACTTCGTCGTGCATAATCCCGTGCACCCGGAGACGAACAACAACCTGGCGCTGCTGGACATCGCGGGAGGGCATTTCAGCCACTTGGAGTATGTCAGTCGCGGCACGTTGCCCGCTTCGTTGGTGGCCGAATTTGCGCACATCGCCCGCCAGTACGTGCAAGACTTCCGGATGCAGCAGTATCAGAAGATGAAAGGCGTGCAGCCGGCGCAACAACCCGTGACGACAGCTCCGGCCCCGACGGCAATGCCCACGCCACCAAGATCCGTGGGGGAGGATCTGTGGAAGATGACCGGCGTCATGCGGGCTTCCGATCGCACGGAATCGGAAGAGACTGATTCGCCTCAGAATGTGAGTATCCATGTGATGACCGTGCAACGGCAAAAAGGCTCTGACATACATATATTAGCATCAGCATACAGGAGATCGATACGCACCGCCCAATGTTCCCGGTTTGGAGTACACTGACCCACTTGTGTTCTCACTCGGGAACGATCTGGTCCCTGAACCCGCGGACTCGTCCGGGCTGGGCGTTGACATCATGGATCTTTTCGACATTGATCTTTCGGATATCTGGTCACTGGCGGTGTAGCAAGAAGACAGGACCGAAGAAATCTCAGGCGTTCGTGTTGACTGTAGTACTGGAACCGAAACTGAACCCTCCCGAGCTTTAAGCATCTGCCGTGCGCCTCCAATGATTGAGGAGCGAGAAGTGTAGCAAACAGAGCAATTTCCACTGACCTCCCCCTCTTGTTTCTTTCACTTACAATCCCTCACACATTCCTTTCGCTCCCAACCACCGCAACATCCGGCGTATCCGCCCCCTCCAACGAGCCCTCCCGATCCTCCTTCCACCCCTCCCCCTCCCTCCTCGGCACCCTCACAAACGCAAAATCCAACACCAACGCCGCCACCGCCAACGCCGCGCCAAAGAACAGCGCCGCGCGATACGCCCTCACCTCGCTCCCTTCACCGCCTTCGCCGCCGCCCCCATCGTGCTTCAACACCTGCACCTCCACCGTCCCCGCGAAGCCCAACCCCAAACTGATCCCATACAGATTCAGCGTCCCCACCAAGCTCCCCGCGACGCCCTGATCCCGCCTCCCCACGCTGCCGCTCGCGATGATCTGCGCCGCCACGTACACGAAGTCCGGACACAGGCTCCCCGCCACGATCGCGGGAAACGTCTGCTTCCAGTACAGCTGCCGCGCCGGCATCGTCGCCAGCAGCACGTTCGACGCCAGGCACGCCGCCACCCCGATCGCCAGGATCCACCGCGCTTCGAGCCTCGGTATCAGCCACGCCGCCGCCCCCACCGCGACGCACGCGCCCACCGCGAAGGGCGTCCACCCCACGGCGAGGTGCAAAGCCGACCACCCCCGGATCAGCTGCTGCCACGCCACCATGTACCACAGCGAGATGCCGAAGGCCATGTAGGTCAGCAGGACGACGAGGATGAGGGCGGTGAAGGTCGGCGTGGCGAAGATGGCCAAAGGCATGATGGGCGAGGGACCCGCGAAGCGGCCTTCCCAGAGGAGGAAGGAGAGGATGCAGAGCACGGAGAGGACGAGGGTGGCGATGGTGGAGGAGGCTTGCCAGCCGGCGGAGGGGGCTTGGCTGTGGTGGGTGGGAGTTAGAGACTGTTGTGGAGGGGGCCGGGTTGGGGGGGGGGTTGGGGTTGGGAACTTACTTCCAGGCGAAGTTGAAGAGGGCGAGGCCGCTGACGCCGAGCGCGATGCCCACCCAGTCGACCTTCCCGCCCTTGTCGACGGGGTCTTCGGCGGGGAGGATGAAGGTCAGAGCCGCGAATACGACGGCGCCGAAGAGCGAGCTGGGAGGGAAATAAATGTCAACCACCACCGCGTTTTCTACGTTCCAAGTTCCCGTCTTGCGATCTTACATGAAGATGAACAGGTACTTCCACTCCGACTTCTCCAGGAAGGCACCCGCAAGATATGCTCCGATCATCGCACCAACCGGCGGAGAGGCGGCGAAAGCGGCGAGCGTGATGTTGCGGATCTTCCCCGGCGGCACCATGATGGTGAGCATGGCGACGGCGTTGGGCATCAGGACGCCGCCGCCGATGCCGGTCAGGGCGCGGAGGGCCACGAAGGACTCGTACGTGGTGCAGAAGGCGTTGATGAGGGAGAAGACGACGATGATGGCGCCGCCGAGTATCAGCAGCTTTTTGTGGCCGAACACGGCGCCGAGGCGCCCGCTGACGAGGACGAAGGCGCTTTGGGTGAGCCTGAAAATTTTCTTTGTAAGCAGGTGGCGGTGTTGGGAAATGGTCGGTTCATTGGACGTACGAGTAGGCTGCGGCCATCCAGTTGGCCTGTCCCGGTGCGGAGGCGTGCCCGAGCACTTCACTGAATTTGAATCCCGCCGCCACCGTCGTGAACATGGAGATGAACTGAGAGATGTTAGTGAAGCTCTGCTTCTCGGATCGTGCGCTTTTCTACCTGGATCAGGTTGGTCAATATGATGAGGGCGGTAATGATGACTTGTGAGGTCTTTGTCAATTGCGGAGATGGGTCAACCACAGAGGGTTCATCGAGTCCGCGTAAAGAAGAGTTGGCTTCTGCTGTGATAGCCACATCGAAGTCCTGGAGTGGCATACTGATTAGCTCGTGAGGAGGCTTTTCCACATCCCTGACATGCGCTTTGGCTGGAGCCTTGTCTGCCATTGCGGAGTGGCTCATGGTCGGGAGTCGCAAACAATGCGCAGAGATGGAGGTCAGCGTAGGAGAGGAAATTGGCCGTGAAAAATTGTCTGAAAGAAGAGAAGGATGGGATTGTTTTCTCTGCTCCCGGAATCATGACGCTGGTGTGGATTTTGTGCTTTCAGATGAACAGCCGAACAGCCGATCAAGCGAGATTGATAAGCTCGTGGGCAGGCGTTTTGGCGAAGGCACAGCTAGAAGCGATTCTCACCGCATGAGGCGTAGTATGCTGACCGACTTATCGTTTAACGGTTCGAAGTGATTGGTGCATGTGGTCAGGACGTGATGGGTGCGGCCTCTCTCTTAAGGCTACCGTATAGGGTAAGGTTTGCCGTCGACCCTACCATGTTACTCTTCACCCCAAGTACAAAAGGGATTTGTATTCCGCCCTGAGTAAAGTGATCAACACATGTTACCAACACGTAGTCGGATCTTCGGGGTTCGCGTTTGACAACATCAGATCCGGAATTCACGGAATATTGAATATCGGAAAAGTGACCCGAATCACCATGCTCCTTTAACTTGGTCTCCGAACATTGACACATGCTTTAGATGTTGTGCGACGCCTGACTAAAAGCGGGGTGTCCTGGATTATAAATCTTGCAGCCGGTTGTCCTCACCTTACTCGTGCTCTTCACGCACCTGCTGCTGTTTGGGTTTCTGTGACCAACCGGAAGCATTGCCATCTACCCACTGCGAATCAGGGGCTGCGATTAGCGTCCGCTGCAGTGAAGCAGGGATGTTATAGGTAAAACCGGGGTTGCTAAACCTCTATTCTGCGTCTCTCATCATAACAGACGATAGTGCGTTACCCCGGAATTACGTTATAGTTTTGAGTCTAATCCGTAGCCTGCAGTAGTAGTATATCGTGATCCATCCGACCGCGCAAGACCCTTGCATCGATCATCGCGACCATGACGTCAGTCTGATCAAAAACATCGTTGCGTTCACAACAACATTGGATACCCACCATCTTAATTCTTCTCCAGTCAAAGCACCACATCCATCTTATCCCATCCCAACTAGACACCTCCAATTGCAACCAATCACCACCCGCTCCAAAATCAAAGTCGATCCCTCCGAGGTAGCTGCCGCCGACGCCCCACACCAACGACCACAGTCTAAAAAGCGCAAGTCGCCTCCTCCAACCAAAGACAGCGGCAGCACCAACACGTCCGCCGCAGCCGCGAACCACCGGACCAAAAAGCGCAAAGACTCCGCAGCATCACCAGACCACCAACAACAGCAACAGTCACATCCACCCTCGCCCACCTCATCCACGCCCTCCTCTCCTGGCCGTGCGGCGGGAGCTGCGGATGGGTGGCGCGGCGGCGGGAGCGGGAGGGGGAGCTGCGGGCGCGGCTGAACGGGGAGGTCGGGGGCTTAGGCGACGTCGGCGTGGACATCTTCGTCGGGTTCGTGCAGGGCGTGTGGCCCCCGTCGGCGCCGTTGTTGGACCGCCGCAATGTGAAAACGGCGGGCGGGGATGTGTGGACGTTGTTCGAGCGCGTCGGAAGGCATCCGTGGGATATGGCGAGGCTGAATGCGGCGCTGACGACGGTGAGGTTGGAGAAGAGGGCGGATGAGTTCAAGGGGGTAGGGAGGAGAGAGACGGGTTGCTGCTGTGGTGAGTTTTGCGGTCCTTCTTTGTGTTCGGTCAACGGACGCAGGTACGTGATACGCTGCAGTCATGAGAATATGAATTTGGCAGGGTTGGATTTAATTCGATGCGGAAAGTTAGAGTAGATCCATACCATCACGAAGACTCGGGCTTTTGGCCGTAAGTGACGTGGTAGATCCAGTACACATGCACGTCGGGATCCTTGAACTCCTTCCTGATCTTGCTCATCATCACTTGAACTTCCTCGGGCGAGTACTTCAGAACCCTGGTGAAAAGCGCCAAGCTGTACGCCTCGATGGCCTCGAGCACGTGGATCAGCGCGTACTTTCCGATTTCTTTCAGCCTCCTGTCCTTCGCCCAGGGAGCCATTGGAACCTAATTGTTGTCGTCAGATTGTTGCACTCATAGGTTCTTTCTAAGGGCTGCTCGTACCTTGTATACGTCATCCTGCACATTGGTGAATCCGGCGTCAGTCATCCACTGCTTCAAATCCCGCGCCACATCCATCGGCTTCCCAAAAGACTCGGCGGCCTTCGTTCACTCGTCAGCACACAAAACCATGGACATCCGAACTTTTCACCCGCTCACCTCATTCAACTTCTCGATGAACAGCGCCACAGTCGGCGCCTTCGCCGGATACGACCCATCATCACAGCCGTACTGGATCTCAAACTCCTGCAGCTCGACCCAGCCGCCGGGGGCCAAGCTGCGGAAAGCCTGGCCGAACAGCCGCGGCCAATCTTTGATTGACCCCGCCATGGTGCGGCCGTGGATGAAGTCGTACTGCTCGCCCTCGGTCCAGTCGGCCTCGACGTCGTCGACGAGGAAGCGGCAGTTGGGCGGCACCCACGACGGCTGGATGGGCGACAGGTCCGACCCGACGACCTCGCAGCCGGGGTACTCGTCCGCCAGGTCCATGGCCCAGATGCCCGTGCCCGTGCCGAAGTCGAGGACTTTCTTCGGGGCGGCGGCGATGGGGGCGCGGAAGAGCTTCCCTGTTGCGTTGTTCAGATCACCGTGGGCTCTCTTTCTCTCACTCTCTTCATCACGTGGGGATCTTCATTTTTTTTTAACGCACCGCCGAGGATCAGGGCCGAGATGTGGTGGAAGAGGTCCATGCGGTCCTGCTCCTTGTCGTCGTTGGGGGCGAAGTAGGTGCCCTCGCGGAAGGCGTGGTAGCGGCGGCCGTTCTCATACTTGTAGTTCAGCACGCTGCTCGTGACGGACGTCGACGTGCTGGACTGGTTGGAGAAGGCGGAATCGGCGTCGTTGAAGTGATCCTGTTGTTCGATCGTGAGACGAGGTGTGCTGCGGTGCCCCCTTGCGGGAAACGGCGGCTTACGTCGACTTCGAGGACGGCATTGTCGGCTGCAAGCGCCATGGTGGAGTTTGTTTTTTTCTTGAACCGCGGCAGAAGAAACGTCCCGACCAGGAGGAACAGCAGCACCAGCCCTTCTTCAATGGCCGATCTCGTCGTCAACCCCACTTGATTACGAGTCAGGCCGACCGGGGCCGCAGGCCGGAATAGCAAAATCGGCCGATCAGGCAGCCAATCTTCAGAGACTGATGGGCACGGGGGCTTGAAGGTCATCATACCAACGTCTGATCTTAAGAGATGGATTCTGCGCTACGCCTTCGCGCCTGCCTCCTTGGTCGTCGGCATCGTCGCCATCACCAAACACTTACACGCAGCTGCTACCTGGCGATAGCAGAGCCGATCCGTGTCCTCGCTAGCCACGCTCACGTAACCAGGAACGTAGGATCTTGCGAAAAGAGCTTGGGATCACACTCAGATGAGGCGTCACACTGTACACGAAGCCGGATGTTGAACGATCCGGAGCCGTTGGATTTAAAAAGGGGCGGCCCGCGCCGTGTTCGAAACGCCACCGTCCCACCGCCATCCCGCGCCGCCACGAAGCCGCCCGGCCGCGGCCCGTTGTCGCCTCTTACAGCCGGCCTGCCGAGGCACGCGAAGACGCCGCAAAAACCTGAGATATATGGACCGTTCTGAAGACCACTTTCCACAGCCTGCATTCCTTGCGCTTTAGTGACCTCAAGACGAAGGCATGATCTCCTTCCGCGTAGGATATCAGCTTCGGAGAATACTTTTGGAATTCGACACTGTTGCACTCGGTGCTACGGTTGGTCGTGATGCCGTATGCTCTACTAATCTCCACAGGCTTTCACACAAACACATTGTAGGAGACCTGACAAAGACCCGCCAGCGCCTGCCGACAGCCGTGAGAAAAAACCGCACCGCGGCCCATTTCCAAATTGGCCACCCTTAAGTAGAGACGTAAGCATTTGCGACCGCCACTATCTCCCCAGTCGGCGCGATCCACCAACACGCCCACCGTAGGAAGAACAGGGCTTAGAGGCCCTACATACATAACCTACTACGGCAACGGTAAACGTGGTTATTAGTAATGAATCACGCCGACTGAGGAGATGCACAAGAACAGCACCTCACACCGCTGCTACTCCCCAGACCCTCCACACCGACCATCCGTCCACTCAGCCTACCTCCCTCGCCGCCTCCCGACCCCCCGAAATATGCGTCACCGGCTACCCGTACGCCCGCCGCTCCCGTGCGTAGCTCTCCTCCCCCGGATACCGCGTCACCGCGCGCGCCCTCGCGCCGCGTCGCGCTGTCGCCGTTGGCGTACAGGTGATGCCACTCCGTTCCCCTCCTCCTCCTCCGCCCTCGCGCGGCACCTCGATCGTCGAGTGCCTCGCTCCGTCCGCGTCTGACTCGTGCGCGTTGTTGAGCACTTTCGGCGAGGAGTCGCCGGCGGTGCGGGAGAGGTTGAACTCCAGCTCGTCCTTTTGGCGCGCTTCTTCAGGCCACCGTAGTCGGTGTATTGGGATTTGCCGGGACGGGCGTCGGCGGTGCGGCGGTTGAGGTTGTCCGTGGGAGTCGGTGGCGGTTTTGGAGGTGGGTCATTTGTCGCTTCTGCTGCTATCAGCCGTAGATATGTGGTGTGATTTTCTGGGGTTTGCGAAGGCTGTGGTCGATGGGGCTGACAGATACGCAAGGCTTTTTTTTGGGGGGGGAAGAGGGCCTGCTTTCTCGCATTCAACTCGTCAGCCTTCCCCTTCTGTAGCGAAGCTCCACTCGACTGCTGGTGAGCAGAGCGGGGTTTTCAGCCTGATGGCAGCGCCACTCATGTAGGCTTGCGGGGGAAAAGTCAGCCCGATTTGATGCTGACTGGCATGTGATATGAGAATATGGTAGTACGTGGCTCTTATAGGTCGGTTGGGGTCCTGCTACGTCCGCATATTGCGGCCTGCGAGCCAGCTCCAAGCAAGACAGTGAACCTCTGTCACATCAACCCCGCCTTTCCCAGATCTCCATTCCGCTGCCTTTCCACCACCACGCCTTTACCGAAAGAGAGACGCAGACCATGGCCTCATCATCAGCAGACACTCCATCGGAGTCTCCCTACCATGGTCACGAGCTTGACAAAGGCGAGATCCGTCTCCTCACTATCGCTTCAACTGAGTCGGGACTGGCACTCTCAACCAAACCACACAAAGTCATCGACAATCTGCAATTCGACGCCATTTCGTATGTCTGGGGTACAGCACCCGCCACTGTCGAAATTACCTGCAACGGAAAACCTCTCCTCGTCACGCCAACTGCGCACGAAATGCTCGCGCACCTACTCCATTCTCGCCCATCGCTGCGTCGTCCGCTGTGGATCGACGCCATCTGCATCAATCAGGACAGTGCGGACGAGAAAGCCATTCAGATCCCTTTCATGCGCCATATCTTTTCGCGAGCAGCACGCGTCATCATCTGGATGGGCCCCTCCACATCGGATACGGACATTTTCATGGCCAAGTTTCCCAGAGTTGCGAAGATGGCCAGAGATTGGATATCCACGGGAGCTGAGCTTGGAGTCCTACAGAACACGCACGGCTGGCCGTGGCATGACGATCCATTCTGGACGGGATGCTATCACCTGGCTCGCCGAGAGTGGTTCCGACGCCTGTGGACATTTCAAGAAGCTGTCCTTGCGCGGAAGGCTATTGTGCTTTCTGGAGCATCCTGGGTTGACCTGGATGATTTCCTGGTCTTTCTAGCTAACGCTGTCCTTGGAAAAGACTATATCGCTCCAGTTCTGGAAGGCGATGCACCTCCGTGGATTGACCTTATCGCAATTTACGGCTACCGAATGATGTCCGAAGGCGGCCCCATACATACTTCCGATATCCCAACGCTCCTAGACCTATTGCGCGGCAGGTATGTGAAAGAGCAAGTAGATCGAGTTTGGGCTATCACAGGATTGTTTGAGGAAGACGTGCAAAACGAGTTGTCTCCAAAGGTTGACTACAGCGTTGAAGCTCGTAAGCACTATTTCAGGACTTTTATCGAATTGGCAAAGATTCTCCTCGCAAAGCAGCCAGGTTCATTGAGTCTCCTATATTTCCCTCCTTCGGCTGAATCAAAGAATGCTTCTCTACCATCATGGTGCCCGGACTTCTCAACTCGGCCAGCTTGCTTGATGCGCATCAATGGGGGTTGGAACATGCCGGTCATACATCCTATCCAAGGCCATCGGTTACTACTTGACGAGAATGAGGATGACGAAAAAAGCTCATGGGAAAGTACCAATGCAGTCCATACACATAGCTTCCGATCCATTATAACTTCGAAGACAGACGACCTCTTACACATTCGTGGCTTCTGCGTGGACACAATAGATGAGATTGTAGAAGACTCACAGCTCGTTGGTCCGACCGATTTCAGGGATAGATGGGAGATTTTTACAGCTCATAATTCTTCTTACATTGCTGCCATGAGTTGGGAGTCAAGATGTCTGGCATTAGCACGCCGCATATTGCACGCAACTGATGAAGACATCCCTCCAGAGTACCTCATGGCGTTGTTTATGGACGCTCGCATCAACGGAAAAGCACCGAGCGCATATGTCGACGCAATGTTTGTTTTAAGGAACGAGGATTCGGAGTCTCAATACGATATTCTTGAGATTACTCGGAAAGCGCCTGCGCGCCTAGTCATCGGTCAATTTCAAGCCATATGCGGGCACACGTTCTTCAGCACCAAAGGTGGTCGCATTGGATTGGCAACACCGGGATGCAAGCCCGGAGACAAACTTTGCGTTTTCTACGGTGGAGAGCCGCTATACATCCTGCGTTGGCCAGGGTGCGGCGACAGCGCCAATGTCAGCCCTGGGGGTGCGGTCGTCGAGTTCATTAGTGTTGCGTTTGTTCCCCATCTGATGGATCAACATACCTCTGACGATGCTCGCCTTGGAGAGGATGAGATCTACGTGATTGGATGATGGATTTTCAGTTTGCATGTATGAAAGAGGACTGCGCTGAGGTCTGATTCTCTCCTTGGTCGTTTTCTGACATTGGTTTCTATCAAACTTCATGCTCAATTTCGTTGTTTATTTCCGTTATCCTCTTCGGCATTTTTCACTTCAAATACCACCACCACTAGCATCTGCACTCATTCTCACACCATGATCACGTAAACTACCTCTTTTGCTTGTAGCTTGGAATGCTTGTAAAGCTGTAGGTTGAAGACTCAATTCAAGAGGGGGAGCAGTGTCGAACTCGACCTTATCAGACTGTTCCATAGTTTTACATACGGCGCATATACAGCGAAGTGGCTTTGGTACGCCTGAAGATCTGCATCCGGTCCGCGAGCCACTTTTTACGATGATATCTACACATCGTTCGCTCAATTAGTGCTGCGACCTCCATACTGGCAAGTGACATAACCCAGCCCGGTCACTCATAGATGTCTCCCCCACATTACCGGCTTTAAAGACGTGTTCTGAGGAAGTGAAAGAAGATGGCAAGCCGCCAATATCGCTGCGCTCTAAAAACCCCCAAGGGGGATTCCCTGTTTGTCGTTGGCAAATCTAAAGGCTAGCAAGGCCGATGAAGAACCATAAAACGATTCGAGCAACAATGGCAATAGTAGAGAATCTCAGTTTTGTACTCTTCAACTTGCTGTCCCAGTGTAAGGTAGAAGGGCCGCGTGAAGGGCTTAATACGTCACCCCTGTTACCGTTACCTACTACGGCTTAGAGTCTCGTTTCTGGCTCCTCGCCCCAGTAAAGAGCGGCATGATAGCTTCCCGCAAATTAAGAACATTCTTTGGCAAAAAGTACCAAAATACTCTGCATTATCTCGGCAGGGATGGTATCGCGAGCGCTTATCAACCGGAAGTGGGGCCGCCCGCTGTTCGCCGATCGCACTCTTTATGGCTTGTAGATACATACGTGCATGATGCATGCAGACCATCAAAGAGTCGTGCTTGGAGAACAGCAGTACAATCCAAAGGAGGTTTCCGGGCTACTCATCAAGTATGCTTGAGACTCACATCCTCGCCTTAAACAAGAAGGTGCCAAAGAAGCAACAATATAGGCGATCGTGAGGTCTGTTACGCGCATACCGTATCAATCAATCCATGTCAACGATGATGCAACTTGCAAGCCGGATTCTTCTGCGATCGGGAGCAGGAAACAATCCCCGTCCGGACCCAAAGATAGGAGACAAGCAGTCCGCTGAGCCCTGGCTTCTAGATTCGCTTTAAGAAGGTAGGTTCGCCGCCGATTGGAATTGCAGAACTCAGAAATCCCGCGCCTCGATCTCAAACCATCTGCACACGACCAGGTACCGCCGCCGCCGTCATGGAACAAAAAGACGCCTCGAAAACAGAGGCGCAGCCGCTCCCACCCACAACCGCCGCCGCCAAAGGCCAAGACGCAGCCCTCGCCTTCGCCGCCGAGCGCACCGCCACCCCGCCGGACGCCGCCGCCGACCGCCGCGTCCGCCGCAAGATCGACCGCCGCCTGCTGCCGTGGATGTGCGGCCTCTACCTCCTACAGTACCTCGACAAAACGGCCCTGAGCTACGCATCCAGCATGGGCATCGCGGCCGACACGGGCATGGACGCCGCGCAGTACTCCTGGACCGGCAGCGTCTTCTACGTCGGCTACCTGGCCCTGCAATTCCCGCACAACCGGCTGATGCAGCGGTTCCCCGTGGCGCGGTACGTGGCGGCGTCGGTCGTCGCGTGGGGCGTCGTGCTCGCCGCCACGGCCGCGACGACGGACTTCGTGGGAATCGTGGCGGTGAGGTTTTTCTTGGGCGCGCTGGAGGGCGCGGTTACGGCCGGTGAGTGGTTAAGTGTATGTGTGTGTGTGTGTTCGTGGAGCTGGGGGAAAGCGTGGCTGCGGTGGTTGGTTGGTTGGTTGGTTGCTTTGCTTACGCCGGCTGGCTGGCAGGCTTCGTGCTCATCACGGCTCGCTGGTACCGCGCGTCGGAGCAGGCGTTCCGCACCGGGATATGGTTCTGCTTCAACGGCATCGCGCAGGTCGTCGGCGGCGCGCTGGCGTACGGCGTCTCGCGCGGCTTCGAGGAGAATCCGCACGTCCGCCTCGCCGCGTGGAAGGCGCTCTTCCTGATCACCGGGCTCGCGACGAGCGCTTACGGCGTCGCGCTGTTCGCCTTCCTGCCCGAATCGCCCATCTCGGCGCCGTGGCTGAGCGGGGAGGAGAGGCATGTCGCGATCGAGCGGCTTCGGGGCAACCAGCAGGGCGTGGGCACCAAGGTGTTCAAGTGGTACCAGTTCCGGGAAGCCTTCACGGACGTCCGCGTGAGTGGCACTCCCATGACCTCGTTGTGTCGTCAGCAATGTTGCGACGGCCGGCTGACGTTCGCAACTTGCAGACGTACTTGATCTTCCTCTTCCTGGTCACCGTCGACATCCCGTGCGGCGGCATCACCGTCTTCTTCACCCAGCTGATCGGCGGCATGGGCTTCGACGCCAACACGACCTTTCTCATCACCATGCCCGCCGGCATCGTCCAGGTCGTCTGCAACCTCGGCTTCCCCTACCTCGCACAGCGCACCGGCCTCCGCATGCTGTCCGCCGCCGCCGCCATGTGCCTCAGCCTCTTCGGCGTCGCGCTCATGGCGGGTCTTGCTCGAGACGGCCCGGCCGCGCACACCACCGGCCAGATTGTCGGGTACTACATCACGATCGGCAACTCGGCGACCGCGACCATCTTGACGCTGAGCAGCATCTCGAGCAACGTGGCGGGCTACACGAAGAAGACGACGGTGAACGCCGTCGCGCTGGTGGGGTACTGCGTCGGTGGGTGGCTTGACTCCCTCGCGGAATTTCTCATCCTTCTCTCTTCCGCCACACACGTGCTTGGGTACTGATCCCGTGCTGTAGGCTTCCTGATCGGCCCTCAGACGTTCCGAGACGGGCCCGCGTACACCAATGCCAAAATCAACATCGTCGCCCAGTGGTTCGCGGCGCTCTGCTTCTGCCTCGCCCTACACTTCGTGAACAAGCGGGAAAACTCGAGGAGAGACAAGCTCGCACATTTGCCCTCGACGCAGCCGAGTGGGCAGGAGTTTTTGGATCTGACGGATAAGGAGAACCCGTACTTCAGATATTCCTTGTGACGGGTGCATGTCACTGCTTATTAGCTCGCTATTATATGAATTTTGTGGATAGACTTTTGCATATATTCACGACCCCAATTTCAAACGTGACCCGCGTGTGCGTTGGCAGGAGGCGCCGGGGCTCCATAAGTTGAGCCCGAAGGTGCTATGGATCTCCATGAAGCGCGCACAGCACAGCATTCATACCCCCACCCTCATTACCAACACCACTTCTCGTAGATGGCAGTTGTATGAGCATCGTATGTAGCACAATGAGAGCGGCAGAAGTTTTGACTTTGTTCATCGCAGAGTTCAACATAATACATTCCCAACCGGACTTCACCACTTCCTGCCTGCATGCAGCACTCACCACCTCTCTCGGCAGCAATTCCGTTCCATAGTTGCCAGCGACTCCGATCGCCGCTTCAAGCTGGTGCCTGTGTACAGTACCGGTGAGGATACCAGCCACCACCATCTCCGGGACGCCCCTTCGCCATCCCAAAGAGGATTCCCACTTGAGGGTGGTGTCCTTGAGTTCGGCGGAGGGGTTGATCTTGAAGGTGCGGTCTGTTGTGCTAGCTGTCCTCCCACCCCTGAACCTGGCGAAGCCATTCCTCGTCGTTTGGCGATATGAATTCCAAGTAACGGTCAACTTCCAATTCCACATGCGGTTGGGGATAGGAATACCGTATCAAATTCACACACACGTGACACGGCGGTTTGGCTCGACACCTGTGCTCCGAAATAAAGTAGGACAATTCACCACGTCTGAAAATCTCCGTCTCAAACGTCTCCGGGTCGCCCAGGCGCACGTGGTGGCACACGAAGATGCCGTAGTCCCGCTCCGCCATGGCCTTCAACACGCGCAAGACGAACTCGGGCGTGAAGTACGTCCGCTGGCTCAGCACCACCAAGATATCGGTCTCACCGTCATCGTCGACCACGGGGCTCTCCACCACTAGCCGTCGACGAAGTGTATACCGCTCGCCCTGGAAACCATTCTTTCTGTACAGCCCCGTTCTAAAGCTCTTCACCTCAGCCCCAGGGTTGCCGAAGCCCCATTGCGGACACTCCCAACATTTTCGGTCGAACGTGAAGGCTAGGCACATGGTCCACGGCGCCGTCCTGCCCAGCTCCTCGATGTGGCGCAGCTCCGCGAAGGTGAAAGCGAGGTGGGGGCAGACGCGCACGGCGCCGTCTGTGCCTTTGCAGCGGCGCGACTCGGGCGCGCGCGCCAACTGTATGGTGGAGAAGTGCGAGGATGGGTGATTATCCTGGCAGGCGGAACAGATGCGGAGGGGCTTGCAGGTGGTGGCCCAGCGCGGGGGCGGAGGAACTGCTTGTTGCCGCTGTCGTTCTTGGTTCTCGGCGTCGCAGGCGCGCGTAAAAAGGTCACGGCGCAGGCGTTTGAGAAAGTCTCGCGACGTCGGGTAAAGGGTTGGCGGTGGGTGGATGATGGGCGAGAAGCGCAAGGCGCGCGTGGTGGCGCGGAGGGCGAGGAGGTCGACGGGGTCGGAGACGTAGTGGGTCGTGAGGTAGAAGAGAATATCCAAAGGTAGGCGGTGGAGGAAACTGTGGCGGACGTTGTGGGTGAGAGCATGGGTAACTTTTTCCTCTTCTTCCTTTAGAAATGGCCATGGATGTGTGAGAGCGTCGGTGACTTTTTCCTCTTCTTCCTTTCGACATGGCCATGAATGTGTGGGAGCGTCGGTGACTTTTTCCTCTTCTTCCTTTCGACATGGCCATGGATGTGTGGGAGCGTCGGTGACTTTTTCCTCTTCTTTCTTTCGACATGGCCATAGAAGGGCAAGAAGCCAGCCAAAAAGCCAGCTCAAGAGTTGTGCCATCATGGGTTGGGGAAACGGGAATTTCTCTTGGGGAAACCAAGCGAAGCACTGTGCCCGGCTTTATGTTGATGATTTCTCAGGGTTTAGAGTTCTCAACCATGGATGACACAGTGGAGATGCGCCGAAGTTAAGACGATGTGGTAAGGCGATGTCGCTAGTAGTGCTAAGCACGTTGCATTATTCCTTTGCTGGACCAAGAGGAAACACTTCACGTGCTCACAATCCACGAAGGAGTCGGTTGAGTTCCGGCATGGTAGCAGCTGAGTGAAAATTGACGCGTGGGAGCTGTACGCGTGCAATCACCAACCCTTTGAAGATGCCGGCAGTACAAAAATGACGAAATTTCCGGGCCACATGCGGGATAGGTTCCTCTTACCAATGACTCCCGTCTCCTCGACGAGGAGGAGCAATTGATACGCGATCATGGACGACAGGATTACGTGTGCCGGCGGCATGAAGCTTAGAGAAACGCGCATGGGCACGTCGTAGACTTAGTAGATATCGATCTCCGTAATAGTGACCGCATGCTTAGACGTGTTGGCCTGCGAGGACCTCGTGAGGGGGTTGGCGGCGCGATGGCTAAAGACCCACTTAGCGAATCGGAAGTTGTTTAGAGCGGACATGTCGATCGCGTCGATTAAGGAACGTACGGAGGAGCGGGGGATCGGAGCTTTTTTCGGGTAGGGGGTATTAATATCGACGAAGGACGACGAGTCCGAGTCGTCGTAACGGACGGGCGTTAGCGGCTCGGAAGCGGCCGAAGGGTATCGCGTAGATAGAGCTTGGGAGCCCTCTATATACTATCCGAACTAGGCGCGCGCGTAGTGGCGGAAGGCGACGAGCGAGACCTCTTAGATAACCTCGTTAAGTTCTAGGGTAGCCGGCCGGGGCGGTTCGAGGAACGCGCTATTATCGGGTAAGAGTTAGTCTTCGGAGACGTGTGCCTAGCGGGCAGTAATAGACTCGGCTATATAGAAGTCGAGGGCTCGCTAGACGTGCGGGTGCTCGAGAAGTAAATTAAAGACCAATATTAAAAGATCGGCGGAGAGAGCGGGCTCGGTTAGATCGAAGAGCGCTAGGTAGAGGCACGCTACGATGGAGATTATAGAGATTGCGTACGCTTAGAAGACGAAGAAGCGATCGCGGATCGCCGGGTGGTCGCGCAAGAGCGGGGCGAGCTCGAGGAAGGCTTCGTACTATCTTCCCTAAAGAAGGTTCTCGATTATGGATGGGTTGTAGGACGGGGTCGCGGATGTTCGTGGCTGGACACCGCAACACATGGTCCAGAGAAGATTGCTGTCGAGGAGCCAAGGGCCTAAGACCACCAGCCGGGTAAGTAAATGTCGAGCCATCACCGTCGACCTCAACAACAACACCGGCTCTCTTCCTTAAAAGCGTCAGCAACCTATTATAGAGCGCCAGGAATAGAGGTAACATGCCGTGCAGACTTTCGAGACGCTGCATCCGCTGCACCAACGCATGAGCCATGGTCATCACCGGGTGCGTGTCCAATTGTGCTCCTCTGTGTCACTCTCGAGTTCATCCACCTCTCAGCTTCTGACACTGGGCGAGGATGTCCGGTGAAACTTCGAAAGGCTTGAGGGTCGGAGTCGGTAGGAAATACTGCCAAACGCCTCGGCCTCGACGCCGTGAGGATGATCGGTCGGTGGATCGAACGGGCATCTGTGCGAGGCTAAGCTCTGGGACGAATGGGACTGCGGTAAGCATGGCGGTGGAGCTATTCCGTCATCAGCCGTGGAACGAGCAGCAGCGGTCGGCTCTTCCGCGCTGCTTTTTCAAGTAGCCCCGAAGATGTTCATGTGCCAGCAGGACCACGACGGGCTTTCCCGTCCTGTTAGGGTGTCCAAGGGCCGTCAACCGCCAGTGGGCACGAGCGAGGTGGTGAGGCAGGTAGAAGAATCGCCGGAGCTGTTATCCGTCCTGGACTGGGCGAAGAAGGTGGAGGAGGCAAGAAAAAAATTTGGCAGATGGAGTGAACCAGGTGACACTAGGGTACCCGCCACCCGCGGAATTAACTGGTGGGTACACTAATAGTATACCCCCACATAAAACATTTCGTAATTACACACGTTTTATTATGTAAATCTAAAACGTATAATGTCCCTGCCACACTTATGTAGTATAGTCACGAAAAAGGGTGTTGAATTTACGCAACCTATGCTAATTTTAAGGTTTACATACGATCTAAGCGCCTTATCCGTAGAATTAATATCATCTATATAGATTATATATATCTAATACTATAGATCGCTCGGCGGGGTGCTAGAGGACCTCCGTGCGCCTAGGAGAACGCTAGATAGCTTATTTATACCGTCTCGATATAGGGTGTTTACTAGATCTAAGGCCTATTTATAATATAAAACACGTAGTGTTAAGCGAATAGGTGGGTGGGTAACCGAGATACCTTTAATTTTTATAAGGTAAATACTATAAATCTACGAAAAGTTCTCCCGCTTATTTCGCTTAGCGACCTCTTCTCTTAGGTAGAGGCTTCTACTATACCGTAGATACCTTATGCCTTATCTATAGAAACTTATTAATAGCGGCTATATTATCTAGTAGTAGCTATAATACGCGCTTAGCTATTACGTTCTTCTTTTTCTACTTCTAGCGATCTGCTAACCCCTCGGCGACCTTCTTTATAGCCTCTACGTTATAAACCTTCTTCTTAGTAGCTTAAACCTTAATAACCTTCGCCTTCTGCTTGCTACGCGCGTGCTCCGCATTCTCTTAAACCTTAATAGACGGCTTAGATACCCTTAGTATTAGTAGCGGGGGTAGCGGGGGGGGTAGTAAACCTTCTACTATAGAACGTTTATCTTCCGAGCGTAGTTTATCCTCTATTATCGACGAGGTAGTGCTCCGAGAATCCTTACTAATTTCGAATAGGTTTTAGTAGGAGTTCCCTACCGTATTAGTATTTAGTAATTTATCTTAATCGTCGTCGGTTTCGCCGTCGATTACGGTTGCGCCCTCGCTAGAAGATTCCTCTATTAAATCGACCTTCTTTTAGTAGGGGCTCTCCGCTACCTTAGCTCTTAGTAATTTACCCTTCTTTAGGCGAGGCGCCTTACGGCTAGCCTCGCTGCGAGCAGTCGCGATAGCCGCCTCTATAATAGAAATAACCACCTATCTATCGTAAAAGCGGTTTAAGTAGGTGAACTCTTTATATCTCGTAAAGTAAAGTATTATAGTCTGCTATTTACTATATCGTAGAGCGTTCTATAGCTTAGATACGAGGCGACTCTTCTTATTATTCTTATAAGGACCTTCGTAGACGGTATTCCTAGCCTACTTTCTTAATAACCGTGCGTTCTTAGCTAAATTAGAATACCTATACTCTTCTACGATCCTCTTAATCTCCTTCTAGTCTAGTTTAGTCTTAGGTTTAGGTATTTCGCGTTATTCTATAGGGGTTAGATCGCTGCGATCGCTACGATCGCTGCTAAACGATATAGTAGTTCGCCGTAATTATCGATAACGAAGGTATTCCGGGTTTTAGTATAAATTTATAGAGAGAAACGAAGAGCGCGGTATTTATATATTATCTACGAAGTTATTAGGCTGGTAGCGAGACCCCGGGGTTACTACTATCTATATAAAAATTTTTACTACACGTGTTTTATAGAAAACCACCTCTAATAACGTTACTAAGTCGACTCTTTACCCATCCGAATATAGTTATAGAGCGCACTAAGCGTAAGTATAACTAGATCGTAGCGGAATAATATTAGGGACCCTAGAGGGTCCCTCGCAGGTATAAAGGTCCCTAAACGAAAAACGATAACGAGAACGACCTTATCTAAGGTAATAAACCCCCGCCGCTAGATAAGGATAACCCCCTAAGCGTGTCTAAAGGTAGTTCTAAGGAAGAAGATAGCGAAGATAACTATCTTAGCGCAAGTAATAATCGACATAGCGGCCTACTACTAGAGAAGGTCCTTAAGGGTAACCCCCTAGCCCTAGATAGTTCGCGATCCTTATACAATTTACTAATAAAAACGGAATAGATAAGGTTAACTATAACTACTATAAGGGCCTACGTATAGGCGACTCCCTCTCGCGGGCTTAATACGCCGATTACCGCCGTTACTTAGGCCTAGTTTACTTCCCCTCGCGAAGACGTACTCTAGAGCGGCTTAAAAAGCTTATAGGCATCTATCCGACCCTTATCGACTGCTATATAGATAGCTATATAGCTTTTATAGGGTTATTTCGCCACGATAAGCGGTACCGGTACTACTACTAAGATCGATACTATCTCGAGACGACCCCCCGCCGCGCCCGCCGCTCGTTTATCTATATACCTCTTATACCTAGATTAACGGGTTAGTACCGCTGCGCAGAGCGAGTAGACCTTCTAAAGACCTATCCGACGCTTTATTAAGACGTCTAGAGCGGTAGATTACTATATAAACTACGATACGGCTAGCTAGGATCGCTAGAATCGCTCTAGTAGGCCTTAGATCTCGCCTTATAGCTCTCCCTTAACGGCATACAGGTCGTTACTAGTAGGTACTAATACTATAGCACTCTAGTCGCTATTATACTACTTAATCTTCCTCCGCGGCTTCGCTATAAGCGTAGCAACACCCTTATAAGCTATGTTATCCCTAGACCAAAGAAGTATAAGGATTTAGATAGCTATCTACGGCCGCTTATCTAGGAGCTGCGAGAGCTAGAGTCGCCTTTAGAAGTCGAGATATAGGACGCCTTAATACGGGCCTCCTTCCGCTTAAGGGCTATTATTCCTCTTATAACAGGTAACGGGCCTACCATTATAGAGGTAATAGGTATAAAGATACCGGGTAATACTATCGTTCTATATAGGTACTACCGAGTAAAGGCAGAACGTTATATAAGTAAGAATAACTACTATTACCCCCGTAGCGCAGGCCTTATTTACCCTCTACGGACCTACCTAAGAGTAGATATCGCGGATGTTATACTTCTCGGCTAGATATATAGACGTAATCTTAGTAAGAATAAACCCCTAGGGAAGACCTTCGTTATTTAGTGCGGTTCTCGCGGTTTTACTAGTAAAAACGGCCGTGCACGAGGGATCTTCTCCTCTAGTAGATCGCTCTACTAACCGCTTAGCTAGGTATCGAGCGAGAATCTTATTTACTAAGACTCTAAGCGATCTACTTTCCTCGGAGCTTCTCTATAGATATTATATATAATATCCTTCTTAACCTTACTAAGCTGCTTGTAGGTCTTTGGACCAACACTAGGGGCAGCCTAGAGGATTAGGCGAACGCTAGGAACGACCCTTAGGCCGTTAGTAACTACCTTCTATCGAAGAAGGACTAATCTAAGATTTCTACCGCTTATAGAGGCCTAAGAGCGACTCTTCTACGATCGCTAGTAGATTTACCCCCGCGAGACCTTATTAAATACTATAAAAACTTTAAAGTAGCTAAATAGTAGGCCTAGTTAACCGTTTAGGGTCCTCCGTGCCTCGCGGGGTATCTATATAAGCGACCTTATAACTATCTACTACTATTAAGTAAGATCTTCGCCCTCTGCTCGTAGAGAGACGTTTCTTAATACTAGATCGCGCAGATTAGGGGCCTCTATAGGTAGTTTATATAGGAGCACGAGAGTATCTACTATAATAACGATAATAAGCGTCTTCTAGCTTATATATTATAGGTTTATAGCCTTCTATATCTCGCTAACGCTATAGAAGACTATAGTTCTACTCGTTATTAGTAGTAATACCCGTTTAAACGTCTCTGCGGCCTTACTAAGCGACTCGCCCGTAGTAAAGCGAAACTAGACGATAGTATAACTAACGAGGTTATTAAGAAGAAATACTAGAATCTTCTTAAGCTATTTAAACCGCCTAGTAACGACTAGTAGCAACTAATATAGCCACGGCTTACTAGCAAGATGCCTAATGCGGTAATAAATACGCATAAGAGGCGGTTATTAAAGCGGGTCCTATAATACTATATAATAACGGGTAAGGATAAAGATACGCAGGTAGCTCGTTTCGCGGAGTAATATACTAGATTTAAGCGCTATCTAGTCTCGGAGGATACTCTATCGTATAGTAGTATCGCCTCGTAGAGGAGGTGCCTAGATAACCGCGATAATAGTAGAATCTACTATAGATTACTATCCTTATCTAACTACGAGTATGCCCGAGTTCGTTACTACTTTAACATCCCCGGTTGCGGCTACTACGTTTCTATAGAGAGGTTTAGAGATGTATAAAAGAGCGAGGAAGAGAAGGGGTTACTACTTACTAAAAGCGTAGATAGCGGCGGAGGGCGCGTTTTCTGCTTAGTAAACGATATCGTGTTATCTATAGGTATTATAACGCACACCAATGCGCGCGGAGGTTAGATATATATAGTAGTTAGTCCTCTTAAGCGCTTATTATAGTAGATTAGGTATTAGTAGTATTAAGGGGGTAGTATTAGGGGTAGTAATCGATCGGGAGGGCTGCTCGCGGCGCTGCCCGTAGCTGCGCAGGGGTAGGTTCTATATATAAAACGGTGGAATTACTAATAATATCTATTGTTTCACCCTAAGATCTCGTGAATTTACTATAGAAAACCGTAAGATTACTAGTAAATACGGTGGATTACCTACTATTACCCCGTGGATTACCTATTAATAAGCGAGGAAACGGCGCGCGGGTTAGCCGGTTAATATTAGTGTGGATTCCAGTTGCCGCGGGTACCCTAGTGTGAAGCGAGATCTGCGGCGCGGTGTGGACACGGCGAAGAGGAGCGATGCGCGTGTACGCATGACGCAAATTGTCGAGAATGGTGCTGTGGTCCGAGCCGGACGTTCCAGGGAGAATGGGATGTGAGTTGAGTGGGTTGTCGTAAGAGAGCTGGCCGTCATTGTAGACGAAGATGTTCGGGGCTGTCCAGTTGGGAAGGCGCGGCAACGTCTTTGCGGCTTTCCATCGCAGGCGGTTCTATGCCCACGCCGCCATAACCGTCGTGGTTCTCTCCGCACGGGATGCGTTAACGAGAGTGCGCATTCCCCAGCTTCCGCTCGCATGCAGTGCTAATGAACATCCTCAAAGCCCGCGATGCTTCCAACTGGGCTCCCGCCGACACCATGCTCCTTCGCATCTTGGACCGACCATATCGACACGACAACGGCGAAACACCTGCATCCGCATCTTCCGGCTACTTGTTGACGCGCATCATGGTCGAGGCCGGAAAACGCTCACATATAGCCGAAATCAAACGAGGTTTGCTTTGGAGCACATATCATGCTATCGAGACTACTATACATTCTACCAAAATATCAAGCTATCAAGGCTACCATACAATCTGCGCAAATTTATGTACAAGACAGGAGAACGTTGGAACACCACTTGAAGTATCACCGAGAAAGCCAAAAGGTGGTTGACGTTACCGCGTGAAGAGATAGGGAAGTCGTTTGATCGGGGACATCCTGGCTTGAAAATGTCGAATCTCTGGGGTCTCCTTTCCGTAGAACCGCAGCTGTGTAAGGGGGAGCGTGGTCGACACTTGTGATTCAGGGACATTGAAGTGAGATTGGTGACCGTGTGGGGATCTTTGAGTGGGGGAAGCTTCCTTGGTTTTTTGATTCGTGCTCGAATGAGTAGAAAGCTGACGAGGAGGCGTAAGTCAGGCCGACCCCTGGTGGAATCTTTGTAAGTTCTCCTGATGGGTGCTTCTCAAGGATTCCCGGTGTGATTTTTCTCAAGGACTCCTGGTGGAGGTTCTCAAGAACTTGTGGCGGGGAGGAGCTGTTTGCCATCGAGTGCCAAAACACTTTGTGCATGGTCCGGGAAGGAAAGAAGCTGGCATGCCCAAGGCCCAAGAATGCTCGGTTGTGGTGAAGCTTCGCGCCTTCTTCCACTGGGCGTTCATGATTCACCGCCGGGCTCATTGATATCACGTCTTGAATCCATTCGACCGAGAGCTGCGTGGGGGAAGCGTAAGATATTGTGGACTCCTCCGAAGGATTCAGTGTATGATACTCGAAGGCGTTGTGACTCAATGCGCTTAAGTGTTTTATTAGTCGTTTAAACCGGTTCGAAAGGCGAAGTCAGTCGCTGTTCCCCGTACGAAGCTGTCAGGAGAGAGACCAAGGTGGAGGGTGTGCTGCTTTCTATTCTAAGCTATTGGGCGCGACCTAGGCGGAGTGGAATCTAATATATGGACCGATTTGTCCACATTTATAATATACGTCTACGTCCGGACGTTGGATTCAACTGCAGACATAGGTGAGATAGGCGAGGAGAAGGTGCATGACCACCGAAACAATGGTGACCGTGGACCGTCACCGCGCGGCACGGCGGTTTCCAGTCAATGCACCGAAACGGAAATCGATCAGTTCAATTTTGCCCGTATTGAGAAAAAAAAAATACGTGATTCAAGCAAGCCAGGCCGCCGCTTGATATTCTGAAGCGCTTGAATTGTTTATATCCGCCAGTTGGGAACCCTGGTGACTCACAGCACTGGAGCCAGGCAGACTCCGTGTCGGTTTTGCGGGGCAGCTTCACTCACACTCATTGCCCGATTCGCCACCACGAATCTCCTAAGCAGGCGGCGCGATGGGCCTGATCGGCTCGGTCCCGCTCGACATTGTGCTCGCGTCACCAAGATTTCCCATCATCGGCCGCAAAGTAGTGCCCGCAGGCCGACGCGCACGCGAAAGCGGAAGTCACCATCCACAGCGAAGCGACTCTGGCGAAGCTGAAGGGCCGGATTTCCGCGCGCGGCGTCGAGTTCCGAGCAGAGGAGAAGCTGCTGAAGCTGGGTGAGGGTGCGCCGTCGCTCATCGATTACTCGTACCAGACAGCCATGCAAGTGTCCGGCGGCCCGCTGCCGCTTCGCAAGAACTTTGCCAACTGGCTCTTGATCCCGTCGATTCAGGAGATGCGCTCCCAACAGCTCGACACCGCCCTGCCACGGCTGGCGGAGGGCAGCGGCACCGATGGTAAGGCCAAGGGAGCATCGCATGGTGGTTCGCTGCATTGGGGTGGTTGGAATGGTCAGCTACACATAGGAGAAGACGAGGGGAGGCAACGACTTTCCATTGGAGAGGAAGGAGGACGAAAGACGGTGGGATTGTTCGGCTAGTAGGGTCGGTTCGATGCTCATCGGTGGCCTTCATCCCGGATTGGTGGTGCGACAGCGCAGGTCGAGGTTACGTGAAGTTGGCTGGACAATTGTGGTTGGTGTGGAACTGGGGCAGACGCGTTGCGACGCGAGGACGCGAGAACGCGACATCACAAGCATGACGTCAAAAGTTACCCAACCAATCGGAGCGAGAAACAAACCTACCTCCCCCGCGCTTCCAGAACATCGCATCTTACAGCAAGCCATCGTCCTCGCCACGTGCTGCGAACCTGCGGCTGTCGTCCCTGTCCCTTGCGCCGGTAGTGTTTGTGCTCCAAGCCGTGCCCCCGCTTCCTGAACTGCAGCGCATGCTTTCTTTCACACTTATGACAATTTGGAACATTCTCGCGGGCAGCTTGAAGCTGGCTTTGGAGCTTGCACACCGACCGCTTGTCCGTAGGCACCGGCCGCATTACGTGGAGCCCGATCCCATTGGCTCGCCCCGGAACTCCTGGCTTCGCTTGGCCCTCTGCCTTCCTACGCTTCAGCTCAGTCCCCATTGCCATTGGCCAATTCGTCTCGGCAGTTCCATGAACGACATTCTCACATTCCCCGCCGCTGCTGCAACGCGGTGATCGAATCTCTGCACATCTGATTCTCTGTCTCGGCGCCTCCATATTCACCAATCGCGAAATACCGCCTGTCATTGCCATCGGAGCCGCATCCTGACCCAGTCCCTGTCGAGTTGGCCATGGTTTCAAGCAGGCCCTGCGTCGCATCGTCCACAACCACCGAAGAGCTCCGGGACTTTTCCTCCGTCACCTTTGTCTCTCCCCTCGATCGTCGAGTGCTTCGCCCCGTTTGCGTCCGACTCGTGCGCTGTTGAGCACCTTTGGCGAGAAGGCTGCTTTGTCATCGCCGTAGCCGTGCAGGCTCTGGGGTGTGTGTGTGTGTGTGTGTGTGTGTGTGTGTGTGTGTGGGGGGGGGGGGGGGGGGGGGGGGGGGGGGGGGGGGGGGGGGGGGGGGGGGGGGGGGGGGGGGGGAGGGGGGGGGGGGGAGGGGGGGTTTGCCAGCGGTGCGGGAGAGGTTGGGGGCCAGCTCGTCCTTTTTGACGCGCTTCGTCAGGCTGCCGTAGTCGGTGCATTGGGATTGGCCGGGATGGGCGTCGGTTGGACTATCCGTTTGATTCGGGACAACGGCAGACCGGGGTGAAGACAGGGAGGCCCGTGTCCTGTTACCTAAAACAATCAGGCGGGTCCATAAGCCCCCATCGCCGCAGTGCAGGAGCTCGAATGCCTGCCTTTAATGGTATCGATGTACGACGAGAATAGCCGCAGAGTTTCGACCCCAATAAATCTGCCCCGCCTTGTAACCCCCGAAAAGATGCTTCATCAGCTCTATTTATTCCATCGCACATCAAAGCCATTGGGATACGTACACCCTGCTTCCAACCACTTCTCTACTGACGGTCATGGACACTTCGGGTTATCGTGTCTACACAGGCGCGTGGACAAACTGGTCCCAGGGGAGGATTCTTGGAGCTACTTTCACCACCACCCCAGCTAATGGAAGCCTGCTAATCGCTTTTATTTCCCTCTTTATTAGCATCGTCGGTACACAATTTTGGAGAATCGGCTGTTTTGTCTTCCATTACTTTTACTCTACGGAAGCACCACAAGATGGTCTTTATCATCAACGACAAGCGGTGCTCCGCAATTCGGCCAACGGAGCCAGCGGCCTTTGGAGTCTGGGTATAATTCTCTATGCCTGGAGAGGCACTGCAAGGAGACCGTTACGTCGGATCCTGCCGCTCGCCATGTTCACGCTCGCCACCGTAGCAGCATTCGCCGTGGCAAGCACCTTCTCCTCCCGTATTTCAACGCTCACGGGCAATGCCGTACTCATCGCACCTGGGGTGTGTGGCACCCCGGACATGTCGAAACTGGCGAACATGACGGCCACGAGTCTCGTTATGCGACCGCACTGGGCCGAGCAGGTGAGCTCAAGCACAAATTACATGCAGCGATGCTATCTGGAACACGGTTCCGACAGTTGCACTTTGTTTGTCAAGAAAGCCCTCCCAGCCGAGTCTCTACGTAACGCAACATGTCCATTCACCGGCGATATATGCAAAAGCAAGAACTCCAACATACTTCTCGATACCGGTTACATCGACAGCAGCCTAGGCTTTGGAATAAACGTTCCTCGAAACAAGTCTTGGCTCTATCGACGAGTAATGCATTGCGCTCCGTTAAGAACCGATGGTTACCGAAAGCCGGTGCCAAAGTTGAACGGAGGCATGGACATCCCGTACATGCAGTACTTTTACGGTGAAAGGGATGTCACCTCCCGGGGGAGTTCCACATATCAGTATCCCATCTTAGATATATCACAAATCGAGGCGGAGAACTTTACCGGCGCCGACCCAGATTACACCGTAAAGTATGGAAAGGGCCGCCCCTGTCTCGTGTAAGGTGGCATCTCAGCTAACGGCCGACCAGAGTCCTCTCCGCCAATTACTGGAACGGCTCCATCGACACCAGCAATTCCGACTTCAATCCCATCGAGCCGCTTCGGCGGCCCGATGCGGACTTGTACTTGATCTTCCTTTCGGCAAACGCCGTCATGTTTGCGAACGAGACGGACGACCCGTGGTATGCCGCGCACCACCGTGCCAGGATCAACGCTTCCAGCAACGTCGAGATCGGGGTTTCGGACGGCGACCTCTGGTTTGCGGACGAGCCAGCCTCGCCTCTGGGCTGCGCGGTGCAACACCAGTACTGCAACCCGCAGTCGGCCCCGAAAGAGTGCACCCCGCTGAGTTCCGCTCCTGATTTCCATCGGTACGCTCCGACCATCTGGCCCGATGAGGAGGAGAGGAGCGCGGCCATGTACTCCGTTTTCTCCGGCTACCTGGCCGCAACGGGCATGCTCAAGTTCGTCATCCGATCGGGGCTGGAGTCCGGCTCCAGCAAAACCTTTGCAACGCAGGGGCCGATCCCCGACGACCAATGGCAGCGGGACGTCGAGAGGTGGAACAACGTGACGCTTGCGACGGTGCAGCAGACGTTCTTGGACGCGGCCAGCGGCTCCTCGGATCCGCGGGTGAACGACTTCACGCTCGGCCCTCAGACGGACGAAGAGCGGTCGCTGTGCCGGAATCAGGTTCGCTCAACACACCATCAACTGGCTCCCCCGCGCTGACGCCTTTTTCTTTCTTCTGCTTTGCTCCAGATGATGCTCAGCACGGCGTATACCAACTTCTCGATCCTGGGCCTGGCGATGGTGTTCGTCGTAGGCGGCCTGATCATCGCCTTGTCTTACGCGCTCGAGCCCGCCGTGCGTCGCATCCAACGGAGACGGGACGACGACGGCGGCGGCGGCGGGACCTACGCAAGCTTCGAGTGGACCGTAAACGAGACGCTGCAGCTGCAGCGACTGGCGCACGAGGAGCTGGGTATTGGCAGGTGGACGAACTGCGACAGGGACGTACCCATCACCGAAGGACGAGATCGCCTTGCCATGCTGGATCTAGACAATCTCAGGCACCCGAAGCTTAAGGCTCCGCCCGTGCCGTTCGAGCAGATGTTGGCGGGCTTGGTGGGATATGACAAGGAAGACAACGCGGCGCCGGCGGGAGAGTCAACAGCGGGTGAGATTGCAACCCGGTGGTGGTGGTCGAAGGCGGCACAAGCACCGGGGACCTGGAAGCAAGGTGGCGATGAGGACGATTCAGCGAAGCTGCAAGAGGGCGAGGGTACAGCCGAGTAGTGGTCGAAGGAGGAGGAGGAGGAGCAGGAACGGAGTGGCATCACCTACACCACCCCCAGTAGCGACAAGCGACTCCTGCCAAGTTGCCTGCTTGGGATAGCCTTCGGTGGAGTAAAGGTATCGCTACATACCGTCTTGGTGTGGATCGTCAACGTAGACGCCTCCCCGGCCCGCCATCTGCATAATCCCTGGAACGGTCAGGCTTTCGTTCTGACAACCTTTTGTTTCAGATGGGAAGCGGGGGCTGCTGCTGACATTCGGTCTCTTTACGAAATTATTTTTTCAACTGCATGTTTGACTTCGCAAATGGGAGAAAAGATAGATTGGCCGACTGGCGGCTGACCGGTAGATTTTAAGTGATAGCGGTAGAAAGCATTAGTAGACAGCGGTAATAGCCGACATTCATTGATTCAAGGTAAACCCCACGTTCGACTAATCTGCCAAGCGACTCCGAAGCTAAGTGTAAGGATACTGACTTGGTAAGCACCAGGCTGGTATCTCTCCCGCGTCTGTGAAAACACTCACCTAAAAATGGCTTTACTTGCTCGGGCCGCCCTCGACGGCAATCGCGTCCACAAGACGAGGCGAATCCCCCCGCTTCTGATCCTTCTTCTGCGTGTAGATGTAGTCGAGGTGAAGCGGCTGATCGTCTCGCTTCTCCCCTTTCTTCTGCGTGTAGATGTAGTCGAGGTGGATGTCCCCGGCCGGCGCGTCGGCTCTCTTGATGGCGCCCTTCTTTTGCGTGTAGATGTAGTCGAGGTGGGCTCCGTCGCCGTCCACTGCGACGGGCGCAGCGATGGCGGTGCCCAGCAGGAGGGCGAGGGCAAGGCCGACGGTGCTTGAGAAGCGCATGGTGATGTAGTAATCGGGATTCGTCGGTCGGTATTCTGGGTTTGGGTTGTCGACAGAAGGTCGAGCGTGTGGCAAAAAGTTGTTCAAGAGGCGCAGCTCATGTACATATACCCAAGACTGATGATGATTCCTATTATTATATACGAGGAGATCCCCGCACAGACAGTTTCAGACATAGAGTAGTCGAGGTCGCATTCGGATTGGGCCTTTGTACAATGTGATTAGACCCACATACATGACATGTGTTGTGGCTCGTTCTGGTGCGTCTTGTAGACGTGAATCGTTAGCCAAGAAAAAACATCACTTGCTAAGAGATGACTTACAGTGCCTAGCTTCGCACTGCGTTGTAGACTTGAGTCGTTAGCCAAAAAGGTATTACTCGCCAAGGGACGACTGACTCGAGTGCATGCCTAATCTCGCACTCGCTGACCGGAAAAGACGGTCCTTTAAAGGCGCGAGCGTGACTCAATGTCAAACCCACCGTGGTCTCCAAGATGTGGGTGGTTTCATTGCCCATTTTAGTGCTCACATTTCTAGTGACGGAGTCAATGGCTTCCGCATTCTCAGAGTGCACTTCTTATCTTTCAGTAAGAAAAACACATCCCCATCTCTAGGAACAGGGACTGACCAGTTGAGCAGAGACCGGACCTATATGTACCAAGATTAGACATTCGTTTGAATGAGGTACAAAGGTCAACAGTTGATTCCTTGCTCTTCTCAACCTGGGGAGGAGCCTGCCAGTTTGCGCCCTACATCTATGACAGAAAAGGGGTAGGTCTAGTCCGATAGGGCGACACTAGCTAGTCGCTAATCCGAAATCAAGCAACTAGTTTGGTCAGGCTACCAGCCTGATCTCGCCGACATAGGTTATTTCAACTTGAAATGGCATGAGCTGGCTAACGGCTCTCACATCCTCTCGGTTGTTCGAGGCAAGTCGGAGCGAGGCCGCGGCCAGGGACACATCTTGCTCCTGGACGACGCGTACCGGCCAATTCGAACCGTCGAAGCGGAAACGCCTGGAACAGCTTTGGACTTTCATGAGTTCAATCTTCTCGACGGGGGCTCCAAAGCAATCATCGCCAGTTTTCAGCCTGTGCAAGGCGATCTCTCCGCTTATAGCATCACGCAAGGACTCGGCTGGATATTGGACAGCGTCTTCCAGGAAATCAACCTGGAGAGCGGAGAAGTGCTCTTCGAGTGGAGGGCCTGGGATCATGTGCCTCTGCGGGAAACCTCTATAAGCCCCGATGCCGAAGCAGGCGGTGGTCGGTCTTCATTCGTTGCGTTCGATTACTTGTAAGTAGGCAGCTTCCCTCGACGGTCAATGCCTGACAGCTTTCGCAGCCACATAAACTCTGTAGACAAGTTCTCGAACGGAGACTACTTGGTATCTGCGCGGCATACAGATTGCATCTACCGGATTTCGGGGAAGGACGGCTCAATCCTCTGGCGGATGGGCGGACGCAACTCTACGATTCACGTTGCAGACTTCAGCTTCTCCGCCCAACACGATGCTCGGATCCTTTCAGAGGAAGGGAGCGAGTTACGTCTCTCATTCTTCAACAACGGTTGGAACGGCATCACTCAGACCCGGAACGTCTCCGCGGCGATGGTGATCACGATCGACCACTCCACTTCGCCCGCCATCGCCCGATTGGTGCATGAATGGCTCCCGCTTCAGGGCGGTCTGGCTCGTCATCAAGGTACCGTGCAGACTTTGCCGAACGGCAACACCTTCGTCAGCTGGGGGCAAGTCGCCGAGTTCAGCGAATTCACGCCCGATGGCGAACGCGTCTTGGATGTAGCCTTCGTCGACGTCGAGGCACACGTTTACCGCGTGGCCAAAGCTCCGTGGCGAGGTTTCCCGAATACTGTACCAGACCTATATCTCTATGCTCGGGCCGAGGGAGAATCGGCCCATTTTTACATGAGCTGGAACGGGGCTACTGAAGTTGTCGCCTGGAAGATATATTCCGCGGAAGGACGGCGGGAGGGCAGAATGCTCGGAAAGGTGGAGAGGAATGGGTTTGAGACGCATTTTGAAAGCCAAAAATATGTGTCTGCAGGCTTTGTGGAGGCATTGGACAAAGACGGGCAGGTCCTTGCCCTTTCCGTGGTGCAACCTGTACTGGTTCCACCGGCATCCATGGCGGATGTCTGCGGCCCGGCGCACTGTACGATTCAGCAGGTTCTTCCAGCGCCTGATGATGGCCTTCTAAGACAGGAGGTGGTTTTGACAGAACGAGCGAGGGGGTTCCCTCTTGCTCTCTTGCAAGCGTTCGTGATTGCAGTGGTTGCTTTCATGGCGGGAAAGCTATCACGAACCTCAATGAAACGGCTACTATGCTAGACTTGCCGCGTGGCGAGTGGATTGGGGCGTTGCACTATAGTGATATTTTCAGTGTGCAGCTCGAACGACATGGAACACAGCGAGCAAAGACGAGGTGTAATGTGTGCTTAATTTAGTGCAAATATCACTGCTAAACCTTCTCCCTTACGCATCAACGCAATTGCCCTTGTAATCGCACTTCTGCCTCACCCCCAATTGCTCATCCGTCAGATTCTTCGCCGTCTCCATGATCGTCTGCAGCGTGACGTGCCTCTGCGTCTCGTTCCCGTAATGCTCCTCGCCCCCCTTCACCATTTTCTTATCCCGCACCTCCCACACGACAAAGTCCTCCGTCGGCTCGCGCCACGCGCCGCCCAGATCGACCGCACCGGCCGGGTAGTAGGGCATCTCGTTCGGCACGTACTGGTACTCCATGCACCGCCCGAAGTCGACGTCGGGGAACCTGTCGGACGAGGCGAAGAAGTCGTCGTACGCGGGGTCCATGGCATCGTCGAGGTTGCGGATGACGGACGAGTTGCTGTTGTTGCTCGTGGGCTGCAGCGCCGACCACGGGTTGCGGCAGCTGTCGCTGCTGCAGGACTTTGTGACGAGGAGGAGGGCGTTGAGGCGGTCGATGAGCTTCTTGTGCGAGGACGGCTCGAGGGCCAGGTTCGTGAGCTCGTAGGGGTCGTTCTGTTTTGATTGAAAGCAACGTCAGCGTCATTACTTTTCGTCCCCAGCTTGACTTATACAGGTGGTTCGACGGCGACGACTCACAATCGTGTCGTACAGCTCCGTCTCGTGCGTGCACCACCGCGAAAACAGCCACGCCGCATCCTCCCCCACGATCCGTAGCGTCTTGTAGCTGTTGTGCCCGAGCTCGAGCTTGTCCCTGCCCTTCACCGGGCCCTCGATGCCCGAGCCGCCCCAGAACTCGATGTTGATGATCTCCTTGGGCGTGCCGGTCGCCGATGCGTTGGCGGCGTCTGTCGGGCTTTGCCACTCCTCAAGCAGGCTCTGGCCGTCGAGAAAGGACGGACGGTCTTGCGCGGCGAGCCCTGCGATGTCGAGGAAGGTGGGGGCCATGTCGATGTGCGTGCTCGGCGTCTTGGACACCTTGCCGCGCGGGATTCCCGGGCCGCGGATGGCCATCGGGATGTTGGTGTCTTCGATGTACGGCAGTGACTTGCCGGCGGGGACGCGGTGGTTGCCAAGGTGGTAGCCGTTGTCGGTCGTGTATATCACTGGAAGCGCAGTTAGCACCGTCGTGTTCAGCTCCGATGGGCATTGCCCTTCGTACCGTAGGTGTTGTCCAACACGCCCGCTTCGTTTAGTTTTTGGATTACGTCGTGGACGATCTCGTCAAGGCCTTTCAGGGCTCGCAGTCGGTGGCGGTAGTGCTCGTGGGTTCGATTGATTTGTTCGTCGTCCAGACGGGTTAGGTTCTGCAGCCAGCTTACTTTCTGCTTGGTGAAGTTGTCATTTGGATTGTAGTTGCCGCCTTTCGGCATTGGCACCGTCGCGTTGAGAAAGTCGTGGGCGTGGCGCTGCAATGGGACTGGTAGGTCGGAGCCTTGGACGTGCGGGCTTGCGGGGGCGATGGTGAGGTATAATGGGTCGGACTGGGCAGTGAGATGCTCCAGTCTTGCAAGACTGGTGTTTGTTTGATCAGTACATGATATAAGCAAGCAGGATGAGTGGACTCGCATACCCTTTGGCTCGGAGCACGTCCGTTTGATGGTATCCACCGTACCAAATCGGGCGGTCTCCGTTAATTGACATGACAACGTTGTTGTAAGAGTAGATGTACGGGTCAACCTTGAATAATCAGCATGCTGCCATCGGTAGAACAAGGAGGAGCGCACCAAGACATCAGTGTAGTCCCAGCCTTTCGGCTTGGGGGAGTGGTTGGCTAGATTGAGGCCGTTGAACAACTTCCCAATGTCTGCACAGTCCCACATCAGCTTTGTTCCCAACACTCTTTGAATCCGACACACGCCTACATTCTGTCTGGTAACCGGCTTGTTTCAGCCAGTGCGGAAGATAGTACTCATCTTCGTGGGACGCAAGGAACTTGGAATACCCGCCGCTGTTCCCCGAGTGTTAGCAACCTACGAAGATAAGTAGAACATGTTATACTCACCCAGCGGCCCGCACGTCTGTGTGGTTGGTGTTGTGTGCCATCTGGCCTCGATGGAATGACACACGGCTCGGGCAGCATTGAGCAGTGGTGACGAAGTGGTTGGTGAGGAGAACACCCTCAGAGATGATCTCTTTTTGGACTACATCCTGGTGGTCTAGCGATCCCAGACGATAGTCTTGATCATCGCTCATGATCACAACAATGTTTGGTTTCTTGGCGGCAACAGAGCCATGGCAGAAGAGCAGACCGGCGGCCGCAACAGCGAAGAGTGAGCGAGAGATCATGATGCCAAAGACAGCTGGCTACTGAGCTCGTTGTTGACGTGAAACTCCTTGGTATATTTATGATAAGAGTTCCAGCTGAGGTGCAGGCTCCGCCACTCTGGGGGCTAATAGAAGCTGACGAAGACTAAACTGTCGATCGTTGGATTGAAGTGCGCGTTCTCGGGTACCACAATTGCTTCACCGACCCTGACAGTAATATGTCAAGGTCACGTTTTCCCACTCTGTAGACACTCGGCGACGACAATTGGTTGGGGCATGCTGACAAGCCGCTCTAGCGCCATCCTCGATCTTACACCAAAGCCGATCAGAACAAAAACAGGCAAAGTACATGACGTCAATTAGCTTAGAAGCCACAAGGCGCCCTGCTCCGCCTACAACAAGCTGTGTTGCTGTGTAGGGCTGGATATTTATTGCCGAAGCTACTCGTCAGCCGCAATTGGTTAGGGCATGCTGACTGGCCATTCTAGCGCAAATGTTCGATCTCACGGCAACGGCAATAGGCAAAAGTCATGACGTCGATTGGCTAGGAAGCGACAAGGCGCACCGCTTCGCCTACAAGCTGTACTCCTGTGCTGGGCTGAAGCTTATTACTGATTGTTCTATTTATAAAGGGAGGTGGCAAAATGCGAAATGTTCACCTTCTTCGCCAGCATGCCTGATCATGAAGTTCACTTACCTTCTATGCGCCGCATGATGCATCTGCAATCCACTACAGCCCCCAATTTTCTCTTGTTCAGAAACTCCCACTTCAGGAAATGCATCGCCAGGGTCTAAGAGCACTCCAACTGCACTCTTCCGGAAGGGCACCTTCTTTGGTACAAATCATTTACTAAAGAGAGACACGAATTCCTCACGGAGGCAGACTACTAGCCAAATCCAGAGCTACAGAGAAACGAAGCGGTACCGTCCTTGTTGTGAGCTCGCGGCTTGCTTGACTAGCTTCCTTCAGAGCCTCGTGGCTCCGCTCAGGCTCGCCTACACCGGCATGTTGTCACTTCATATCCATCATCGTCACGCTGATCACGGCCACACCGGGGCGATGATGATAATGCGCCGGCTCCTCACCCCGAAGCAACCGGCCCCCACAAACGCACGCAGCTCGCGTTCTTCCACCGGCTCATCATCTTCCTCGACGTCGTCGCCGGCACCCACCGTGGCGTTCCGGTGGCAGCACCCGTTCGCCGCCCAAGGCCAACCCGACTCCCCCGACTCCGGCATCATCTCGATCATGGAGCGCCCACGCAGCCTCTCCCCGGCGTGTTGAAGGGGGCGATCGTCCGAAACAATGCTGCTAATCGCTCTGATCATGTGCTATTCGCTTTCCCGTATGCGGTGTGGGCGTTCGTTGTGCTTGTAGGCGGTGGGTGGAACGGCATGGCGGGCGAAGCGGTCGTTGCTTATGGTTTGTAGTGTCGAGCGGTGGACGTTGCGCTGGGTCTGTGGAAGCGGTACCTGGATGTTGAGGGGTGTGGGAGAACTTTCCTTATTATCCTGGTGCGGCTGGATGCATAGATGTACCTTTGGTTGTAGCGGAAGAACGCTGTCTTTCTCCTTGGCTTCTTCTATGAAACGATGCTTCATCAGAGTTCTCTTGTAGATGCGACGTCAGATTACACTACTTTGTTCACGCCGGTATCTCCAGACGTAGGAAATAACCAAATGTCATCTTTTATGTCGGCTCATTACAAGTCCAGGCCCAGCTTTCGAGAGTCTCCATCCTCGCTATTTACCGCATAACCTGTAATATGTTCAGCATGAGTGGTATATATTGATAAATGGAATATTCAAGTGCAGCTATAATTAAAAAAAAAAAAGCGGCAGTGACGGGCAGGGGTGGCAGCGATGTCGACGGTAGTGTTGAGTACCGGACCAAGGCCGATGCATCGGATGGATTTGGGTACAGTATGTACATGGTTTGCGTCACAACGGCTTATCAGATGCCCGCACGGCACCATAATTTTAGTCTGGACCTACTGCATGACGTCTAGATGGCGTTGTGTCACTGAATGATAAATCAACCAGTCTGCCCCGTCCGTTGTGGAACGCATGCCTTGGATTACCGGGTTACGCTCCGCCTTACCGATCAAGCTGGGGACGAGATGTCACTCTGACAAATGGCGTGTTCGTTGATGTTTATTTGAAGATGAGATCGTGTTCAAAAAGATTTTGCAGTTGTTCTCCGCTTCATCGCCGAGATTTCTACATGCGGTGCTTTTCTGAAAATGAGGCAGATAAAACCGCATCGGGAGGAACTTCCGAGCCGACTCGGGATCGGCAGTGGGAGCAACGTCGGATCCGGATCCGGCAACCCGGTTTCTTGCCCATGCCGGAGTACAGCATGCTACGACGTGCCTGGCTTTTCCCGTTATTACAATAAATGTTCACTTGGAAGCTGAATTTGAGGAAGAGTGGGAGGATAGAAAAACTTAAAATGGGGATAAAACAACACTTCCGTTAATACGGTTCGGGCAAAAAATAACTGAAAGCTTCCATATCAAGCAACTTCCTTCACATAGTAGGTCCAACGGCCAGTTAGAAGATCTCGAGCGAGACAGGTACAAACATTTTAATACTACTTGAAGGAGAAACCGTATTTGTGAACTAGTATCAAAAGAGGTAGAGTTTCCCGCCATTTGTTGACCGATTTGCGTATGTTGCAAGAGCCTCGGGGAATGACGCATCACCTTACACTTGGCGACCCCACTGGGTTGTAAAGTGACTGCACGCGCCTTTATCCAAAGAATGGATCTTGTTTGACAGGCGTTGGGTGTCACAAGCGTTACGTTCCGAGAGCAGCAAATATGAATCCAACACCCGGAGCCACCGTGCAGCTCACAACAGCGGCAGCCAAATTCTTCTCTCCAAGATGCCATTCACCCACGAGGGCGGCCGCTGTGACAGCGTGGTGGAACTCGTCGACCGAGGAACGCAACAAACGATTCCCGCAACGGAAGAGAATACGCAAGCCGACACAAAGATCGACGGCTACGGATGGCGGTTCTGGATCATCTTCGCAGGGCTGGCGCTATCGGCTCTGCTCAGCGGCCTCGAAGGCTCCATCATTGCAACCGCCTTGCCCACAATACTGGCCAATTTGGACGCAGGGGAAGACTACGTCTGGGTGATCAACATCTACTTCCTGACAAGGTACGAAGCCCGCGTCCCTACTCCGCAAGGAAACTAACAAACGACCTTTTACAGCGCGGCCTGTCAGCCACTGTATGGCCAATTGGCAGACTTGTGGGGACGGCGCTGGCTCATGATTTCTTCAGTAGCCATCTTCACGGCCGCCGGCGCCATCTCCGGGACGGCACAGAGCACAGCGATGCTCCTCGTCGGCCGCGGGATCCAGGGGATCGGCGCCGGCGGCATCAACATGCTGGTGGATCTCATAATCTGCGACCTGGTCCCGCTTCGCGACCGGGGCAGCAAGACGGGTCTTCTGTTCGCCCTCATGACCATCGCCTCCGCCATCGGTCCTCTGATCGGCGGCGCGCTCGCCGAGCATGGCGCGTGGCGGTGGATATTCTACCTCAACATCCCGACCGGCGCCTGCGCCCTCTCGATCCTCTTCGTCTTCCTGCGCGTCTCGCACAAGCCCAGCCTGACCGCCAAGCAGCAGCTCCGGCGCATCGACTTCATCGGCAATGGCATCCTCATCGCGTCGACGACACTGCTGCAGTACGTCTTGACGTACGCCGGCTCGCGCTACCCGTGGAGCGACCCCCACATCATCGCCCTCCTCGCCGCCGGCCTGGCCATGCTCCTCCTCTTCGCCCTCTTCGAACGCACCCCGCGCCTCTGCCCGCACCCCGTCATCCCGCCGCGCGTCGTCGCCAACCGCACCTCCGCGGCGGCCTTCTTCATCACCTTCAACCACGCCCTCCTCGCCGTCTGGGTCATGTACTTCTTCCCGCCCTTCTTCCAGGCCGTCCGCGGCTCCTCCCCCCAGCGCTCCGGCGCGCAGCTCCTCCCCATCGTCTTCGTCTTCCCCCTCGCCGCCGCCGCCGTCGGCGCGCTCATCGCGAAGACGGGCCGCTTCCGCCCCGCGCACTTCGCCGGGCTCGCCCTCCTCGCCGTCGCGGTGGGCTGCTGCTCGTTCCTCGGCCCCGGCGGCGGCGACGCGCCGTGGATCGTGCTGCTGATCCTCGTGGCTGCCGGATTGGGGGCGGTGATGCCGGCGCTGCTGCCCGCGGTGCAGGCGGAGCTGCGGGACGCCGACACCGCGGCCAGCACGGCGGCGTGGGCGTTCGTCCGCTCGCTCGGCACCATCTGGGGCGTGTCGATCCCCGCCGCCGTGTTCAATAACCGCTTCCGCGAGCTGGTGGACCGTGTCGACGATCCGGCGGCGCGGGCGGCGCTGCGCGAGGGCGGCGCGTACGAGCACGCATCCAAGGCGTTCGTCGAGAGCTTCCGCGAGGAGCGGACGCGCAAGCAGGTCGTCGGGGTGTATGCGGATAGCTTGAGGCGGATGTGGCAGATCGGCGTGGTGTTCGCCGGGGTGGCGTTCTTGGCGGTGTTTTTGGAGAGGCCGGTGGAGCTGAGGAAGGATCTGGAGACTGAGTTCGGGATGGAGAAGCCCAAGGGTGGCGCAGGGGCGACCGTGGCGTCGTCTGCGTAGAGTAGAGGGAGGTCTGAGTGGTAGGGTGTGGAGATGTGCACGCATACGCGCCGTGGCACATCCGTGGCCGAACATCTACTTTACAGTCACGTCACTTCACTATTACAGCACGTACAGGAGGAATGACGACTGTTCTTATCTCGAAATGAATGTTCAATCGCATCAATGAAAGGACAGTTTGAGATGAACCCTTTACTCTAAATGCCAAACACCGTTAACATGAAGCCGAGCATGACTAATTACGGAGCAAGCGCCCCTTCAACGTCCACCTCCTTCGTTTCGTCCCCGAACATCGCCATGAATTTCTCAAACACCCCCGTATCCTTTCCTTTCTCGCTTCGTAACAGCGCTCCCATCTCCTCATCCAAGTAGCTCCGCAGGAGGTTTTTCATTGCCTCATTGCTACGCTCATGACTCCAAGGTGGGAAGCAGACTATCGCGGCAGTTGCGTCTGCACCGTTGTCGAGGAGGATTCGGGCGGCCTCGCCCTTCTCGGCTCGAAGGGCAGCATGGAGAGGTCTGCAATACGGATGTATGCGACCAGCGGGGCCCTGCAGCTTGGCGCCTTTCTCGACGAGTAGTCTCACGATGTCCGAATGGCCCTTTGACGCAGCCACCGAAAGCGCCGTTCCGCGGTAGAGACCTCGGGGGCCGGTCGAGTCCACGTTGGCCCCTCGTGAAAGCAGCGCCTCGACGAAACGAAGGTTTCCGCGGCTGGAGGCGAAGAACAGCGCGAGGCTCGTGCCGTCCAACCCGTCGTTCGCTTCGGCGCCGTGCTCAAGGAGGAGCTGTAGGATTTCCGCGTTGTCCGAAGTGACTGCAAGGCTGACGGGTGTATCCCCTGTAGCTGAAAACTGGTCGAAAGATTGGTTCAGAGGACGTGTTTTCGGATCCCTCAGCTGTTCGTTGGGATCGGCTCCGTTCTCGAGAAGCCTCCGTACAACCTGACCCCTCGCATTCGTAACGGCAATTGCCAGCGGAGTTCTCCCGTCTTCTGGCACTTTGCTGAGCGTAGCTTGCCGAGTCTCTTGCCGAGTCTCTCCAAGAGAACCTTCACTGTCAATGATCAGACCTATCAAAGCCTGGTAGTCTTTCTCGATCGCCACGCAAAGGGCTGAGCTTGCTGCGGAGGGATCTTGGATGTCGAGACTTGCGCCATTTTCCAGAAGGCATTCGACAACACTGTAGTGCTTTTTCGAGAACGCCTCCTCGATTGCGCGATCAAGTACGCCAGGCTTTACCTTCGCATCGATTCCATGGGACACCAACAGCCTTACAACACCTTCATGTCCCGCTGTCGAAGCAGCATGCAAGGCATGTTGCAGCATGAGTTGGTCGATGCCACGGCCCAGAAAGAGCTTCACTACGCCCGTGTGTCCGTTTTTCGAAGCGGCATAGAAAGCATTGCCTGGTTCGAACGGGCTGGCGCCATACTCGAGCAACATCTCGACTATACTCTTGTGTCCGTTTTCGGAAGCGGCGCAGAGGGCGCTTTTCAGTCGTCCAGTTTCAACGTTCACATCTGCCCCGCGATCGAGTAACAGCTGCAACACGGTCTCAACGCCTGCAGATGCAGCGGCGTAGAGAGCATTGCCTTCATAGCCCTGCGCCGGTGTGTCGATATCGGCGCCTGAGTCGAGTAAGGCCCTGACCATCGCACGATCGCCCCGCTTCGCAGCTTCAACTATGGCGTATCTTCCATCCCGATCTGGACGGTCAAGTTGCAGATTGATCTTGCTTCCCACTCTTGACAGTCTTCGAAGAAGATCAACGTCGCCTTGATCCACGGTGTAAAAGAGGCTATGCTGGCTGTCTGGTAGAGAGACTTTTGGTTCTCTTCTCGGAAACCTCCGGCCGACTTCTCTAACGTTGGCTTGCTGGGTCCTGTACGGGAGCTCCACCTCGGAGCCCCCGGACACGGGCGCAGAATGCTCTGGCGGAGCTTCCGTTTCTCGTTCGGCTAAAAGGGCGTCTGCCTCCGAAAATATATCTTTGGCCGGGGCCAGGTAGCCCAGGCCGAGTTCCGGACGTGCACGAACGAGCATGCCGTACAAGTCCCCGGTATGCAAGTCAACAACCCAGGAGCCGGAATCGCCCGGGACTAAACGGTACAGAGTTAGTAGGCACACCCTGGGGGTTTGGAACTTCATGGGAAGGCTAACCAAGTTTTCCATTGTGGAGCTGAATTGTCCACAGTCTTTTATCATTCGTAGGGGCCTTTTTTGCTTCGTGCTCTGTACTGTCTCCCTGGGTTGCAACATTCGATTTGCGAACAATCTTTCGCCACGCCGAAAGCGAGAGCAACCGGCGGGGTAGGCGGAGAATAGGGTCACGCTTTCGCTTCTTCTTCTTCTTCGATGGGTCCATGTTGAGCCCTGCACCCGATGCAGGCAACGCGCCGCGCCTTGTGGCTACAAGAACACGGCCATATGGGGGGTTTTGAGCAACGTGGATAGGAAAGAGTGATTCTAGATCACCGTGTCGAACCTCGTTGATGCCTCGGGCGAATATGGAGGGCTCTACAGCGGGCGACGACGAAGAGCTTGGTGTCGTGGGTTTGACAAGGGCCCAGTCCAGCGAAGAAGGAGAGGGCGAAGAAGAAAGTGATTCTTGGATCGTTACCTGGGTAACTGTACCACCGTCACCTCTTTGTTCCTGTTCCAGTCGACCGCATGGTTGAGTGTCGAGAGGGTCCCTCTCCGGACTCGGCGCCATGGTTGCCGCCCCTTCACTCTCTCCAATCTTGATGAAATCGTAGTTGTAGAGAATGATACCAGCCTTCTCACTGTAGCTGGCTGGCACAGGGCTAGAAAACACATGGTTGGCGGTGAGACCGAGGATTTCTTTCCCGTTGACCTGAACAAGGCCACCAAGCGTTGCGTAGCGGTCTGTAGAAGTGTTGTGGATTTCTGCGCCACACGCTTGGCGACCAAGAAAGCCCCCTGCCGTAAGAACAAAGGTCGATTCCGATTGAGTGCCATTGAGTGGTGCCTGCCTGCCCTTCTTGAGAGCAAGCAAGACTTGAAACTGACAGGTCATGAGAAAAGTAACAGCATTGAGAGCGCAAAGCATATAAAAACAACATACCTGCTTGAATTTTTCACGAATCTTTGGGTCTTTCTTGAGTGATTCCAGTACGCAGTCCAGCGCCCTTTGATCGGCATGCATAATTAATATGAGAAGGCGAGTTTGCTCTGCTTGTTTTCCCTGAACTAGCGCAGCCCTGTAGCAGAGAATCTCAGGATGTTCGTCGACACCAATGTCGTTGAGCATGTTCGATTGGTCGTTGAAGACTAAATCGCTCACTGCGACATACAGACAGTCAATGCGAGCCGCAAAGTCTGTGCCCGCGGGGATCGTCCAGATGTAGAGGTCGCAAGTTTGGGAAAGGACGCCTGGAGACCTCAAGCGCAGCCTAAGCTGAGCCCTTTCATTGGGAGCCGGAACTTGTAGTATGGAACCGATTGGTCGAACCAAATCATTTATGGTCGGGTGCCGTCGTTTCGATCGAGTACTCCTTCGCCGCGACATGGTCACAAGTGGTCTCACTTGCAGAATCGAAGCAAAGACGGAGAAAAGACATGAAAATATATAGCCGCCTTGATTTAGAGCCAGCGCTAATCTATGAGATTACGTATCATCCATTCTCAATCGAAATAACCGTACGTGGGTGGGTTTCGGCCAAGGAATGCATTCCCCGCAATCCATTTCGCAGTCGGGTTGCGCAATCTAGACGCTGTACTTGAATTGAAGTTGCGTGCGTGCGCGCGTGAAGTGACCAGGACGACAGTCGAATGAAAGAACTGCTTGGTAACATCAGAGGAGGGGCCCGTCGTGACTCACTCTCTATCTGCCACGTAATGGCTGCAACAGGCCCCTGCCCGCAGCTCAGCTTACCCGCAAGCTGCAACTCCCAGCCACAATTGCCAACGCACACTTTTCCGAACCTTGGCATACATCCGCTTCTTCCACGCTGCTTGTAAAGGGGGTAAATTGACGAAAAGGCAGTGTATATAGCGGGAAACCTTCCAAAATCTCCAGTGCGCACCTCCAATTCATTGAAATTCACTCTTAAATAGTCGACCCATGGCCTTGAGGACGGATTTGGAAGGCAATCCCCCTACTGCTCCTGAAGATCCTCTGGGAAAGACTCTACTGGGAATTGCAAGGGAGAAGCTGAAGCTCCCCGAAACTACACGTCGTACTATTGTGGAGAGAATTTGGCGGCGGACGGCCGGCACAGAGGCAGTTAGGCAGTTCGACGCATATTTCGGGTAAGCCACGATAGCAGCATACAGCACAACTATCCGAGGGTGAAGTACTAATACATATCTTAGTGAATTCGAGGACGTGTTGAGCAAAACTAAAGAAGCAGACGGAGTGGCTGAGTTGACGCTAGAGGACATCCTGAAAATCATCGAGTTTCTCAGAGATAATGTGACGACGCCATACAGCCAGCTGCTACAGTTGGTACATGGGCCACAACACTGTCCTCGGGCCAGACGTTGTGCACCGGAAGCAATCAACTTCTGTTTGAGGTTGTGGCTTCTGATCAATTTCGATGAACGAGAGGTCCCGGATGTCGGTACCCGGATGGACCAGTCGATGTGGGCAGACGACAGGAGTTTGAAGCAAGCGATTGCGACGGAGTTTCCAGAGAACGGTGCCACAACAGATGCGACACGCTGGCCTCACATTCTCAACGCCTCGAACCTCGAGCACATTGGTGGATTCACGGTACTTTGGACGGCCAACCTCCGCAACCATCTCATTTTTCAGGAGGGCAACAGCACGATTCGTCTTTCCATCATGCAACAGCGCTCGAAAATGTCCAAAAGCTTGATGAGGAAATCAAACTCTTCCCAAACGATTTCCTCTGGGAAACGCGCCAGTCTCTGGCCGTCCTCCTACCCAAATTCAGCAGTCCAAGCAAGAAGTGGTACCAGAAACGCAAGAGGGCCATCAAGCAGGAGGTGGAAGGTAATCATATGATTATTTTCAGGTCATGTCAGACATTAACGCCGGCATGTAGTGTTACTGGACGATCAAGCACACGAACAGAGATCAGTTGTGGACGGTCGCAAGACTGCAAAATACCATCGTTGGGGGAACCGAATGTCGATGATAAAAGAGGCATTCGACCAGGCGGAACCGGACTCATTCTACCAGTGGTGGTCAGACACGAGGAACAGCGCATCTCGGACTGCATTTTGGTATGCATTCGTCGGTATTTTCTTGGCGGCCTTTTTCGGACTCTGCCAGACGGCCATCGGAGTGTACCAAGTGATATTGGTGTACAGGCCTCCAGCATGATTCTGTCAGTAGAGGCTGAGGGTGGGGCCGAGTTGGTCAAAGGCGGTGTGCCTATTCCGGGGACATGATCGACAAGGAGAATCACCGGGTAGGGACACACACTGATGATTTTGTCCACGACCAAGACACTTTGGGTTCTACGATAGATGCCGTTCGACTCTGTTTGCTTGCGGTGGGTGGACAGACATGGAATTTCTCGAATCGATGAACGGCTGAACGGGAGAGAGAGGGGAGAATACAAGGTCGGAAGTTGAAGTTACGGAGAATAGGAAGTCAAATAAAGTTGGAAAGGCGATCGGCGCACGTCCTGCGGAGGACAAAGCGGATCGAGATTTTGGAGAGTGGCAAAAACCGGTTGCCACTCCGGGAGCTAGCGTTTAGCGCGTGCGGTAGCCGCGCCTCTGCATCATATATCTACGTACTGCGCGCTGCCATTCCTTTATTATTCATGCCATTTCGATTTTCCGATCGTCGAACCGTCGAACCCCATGTTTCCAACCGCGAGCGCCGACCGAAGCAAACCTGCATGATGGCCCCCGCTGCCGTGGCGCCGCCCGTTGCCAATGCGCCGGCCACCAGCGCCGCCGAACGGGCCCGTGATCGCGATGTTTGCTCGTAAGGCAAGGTCGCTCCGCCGAACGGCCTCCCGCCTTCCCGACTGACGACCCAGTTTCCACCCGCTGTCCTTCGACATCCCCGACCTGACCGCCGCCCTCTTTGCAGCCCCCGACTGCCTGCCGCCCAAAGCCCACCAGCCGCGCCCCTCCAGCGATGCCGTGCTCACCGCCATCGCCCAGCTCGCCACCCTGCGCCTCGGTGCCCGCCGCGCCCTGATCTCGCTGATCGGCACTCACTCGCAGACGGTGCTCACCGAGGCCACGCCCAATCTGCCCGTGTCCCGCGACACCCACACCGACACCGACACGGATACCGATGATGCGCTGTGGCTGGGAACTGCCGCCTTTCCGCGCGGCTGCGGCGTGTGTGAGCTGGTGGTCGAGACAGACGGCGCGTCGGCTGTTGTGATCAACGATCTGCAGCACGACCAACGCTTCCAAGCCCGCTCCTTCGTCCAGCATGCCCCGCAATTGCGCTTCTATGCCGCCGTGCCGCTGGTCGCCCACACCGGCTCCATTGTCGGATCGCTGGCCGTGTTCGACGACAAACCGCGCGACGGGCTCACCAAACAAGAAGTCTCGGCGCTTCACGATGTCGCCGCTGCCGCCATGTCGTACATCAACGTCTCGCGCGCCCTCGACGACAACCAGCGCGGCGAACGCATGGTCCGCGGCCTCACCTCCTTCGTCACCGGCGCCTCGGATCTGCAGGGCCGCGCCGAGCTGAACGTGCCCCACAGCCCCCAGATCCCCATGACCGCCTCGCCACTTCCCCAGCATTCCAAAAACCAGCCGTTGCTGGAGAGGCCCGTCGCCAATGGCACTCCTGTCAACGAAGGGCCCCCTCCGCCGCCCCTGCAGAATGCCAGCCCACTCGCCGACATGGAGTCCCCGCAGAGCGAGGGTGACCTGTTCTCCCTGCAGGACATCATCCTCCCCTCGGGCGCCAAGCGCATGTTTTCGCGCGCAGCCAACATCATGAGAGACTCGAGCGGCCTCTCGGGCGTCATCATCTTCGACGCTTCCCTGGCGAATCCCGGCGGCTCTGACGAAAGCACCCCGTCGTCTGCCTCGACCAACAGGTCCAGTGACGAATCCGCCGACGACGATTCAACCGACACCGACAGCCCTGCACTCTGCAAGATCCTCGGCTTTGCTGACACAGAGATTTCAAGTCGCGCCGGCACCTCTCCGAGGAAGGACTACCTCGCCCTCGCCGAGTCTGACCTGAAGCGCCTCTTGAACGAGAATCCCCACGGAAAAGTCTTCCACCTTCCGCCATCGCCCGACTCCGAAAGCTCCTCTGGAGACGACTCTGGACGTGGCCGGAAGCGGAAGCGGCGAGGCAAGAAAAGCAGGTTTTCTGCCGTGTCCGCCATCATGGATGTTGCCGGCCAGGATTCCCGGAGCGCCGCGATCGTGCCTCTCTGGGACTTCCAGCGAGAAAGGTGGTTTGCTGGCGCCCTCTGCTGGACCAACGATCCGAGGCGCCAGTTGTCCTACGGTAGCGATCTGCTGTACCTTCGAACCTTCGGCAACAGCATAATGGCCGAACTGAGCCGACTCGACGCCTTGGCCGTCGACAAGGCCAAGACCACCTTTGTCGAGTCAATGTCCCACGAGCTCCGCTCGCCGCTGCATGGCATTCTAGGCGGCGTCGAATATCTCCAGAGCATGCAGCTGGACTCGTTCCAGACCAGCGTCGTTACCTCCATCGGCGTCTGCGGACGCACTCTTCTCGACACGGTCAGAAACGTGCTGGAGTACTCCAAGATCAACGAAAGGAACGCGCGGTCCGAGAGGCCGTCAAAGAAGCGCCGACCCACGCTCCGTCCATCGTTGTCGACACCCACCGTTGATATTCGTCAGCTTACCGAAGAGACGGTTGAAGCCGTCTTTTCCGGGCACTCGTACACCATATCGGCTACACAAGGCGAGGAAGCCGATGAGCCGTTCTTGCATCCAGACAACCAATCCATGCCATCGCCCCCGATGGGAGACTCAGTCCGCAGACCGGTCCGAATCATTCTCAACATGCCAGACCACCGGTCTTGGCTTTTTGCAATGCAACCAGGTGTATGGCGGCGCATCCTCATGAACCTCTTCGGCAATGCGCTCAAGTATACTAGCACTGGCTTCATCCGCGTCTCGATCTCTGCCACGGATCTAAACGAGTTTGAGACCAAGGTTTCACTGACGGTGAAGGATTCAGGGGCCGGAATGTCGTCCCACTTTTTGCAGAACGGCTTGTTCAAGCCTTTCTCACAAGAGAACCCCTTCGCCCCCGGGACCGGTCTCGGCCTCAGTATCGTACGACGACTCGTCGATAGCCTGTGCGGTAAAATCAATGTGCAGAGCACACAAGATGTGGGCACCGAGGTTCGGGTCACTGTCACTCTGGTCAAGCGCGCTGCTCACGGCGAGAGCATGATCTCAGCCATTGCGAAACGGGTCCGAGACAAAAGCATTTGCATTCCGGGCGAGCTGCTCCCCAAGCCTCCCGGGGTTCAGGACTGCATCGCTCAAGGGGAGCACAGTTTCGTCAAATCGATCGCTGGAACGGTCCACGAGTGGTTCAGGGTTGAGACTGTTGCCGAGGTGGATCCAGAGGCCGATCAACTTGTCATTTACCCGGGCCCAAATATGGAGTACCTGTCCCGACCACGACCACTTAAGGGAATGACTGTCGTCGTTGCTGTGGACGCAACGGAAGCAGCAACGTTACGAACAGACGCAAGGATAGTTGGAGGCTGGATTGAAGTCATCACTCAACCGTAAGTTTTCTGTTTCATGTGAATTGCAGCATCATGTACCGTACCGAGCTCTCTATTGACCATAGGCGAATTGCAGCTGTGGTCCTTACAAATTAGCCAAACTCCTCGAACTCTACATCAACCGACAGAGCTCGACACCCGGGAAGTTGGAAGCCGGCCATCCTGGCGAGACCAGCACCCTGCCATACCACCCCCCACCGAGTGTTGAAGATAGTGAAAGCCAGCCCGCATCTCCCTCGGCTTCGCGCGAACCAGCGCCGCGCCCCGCAACACCGCTTACAAGGCCACCTCTCCCGTCAAAGGCAACGCCGGACTCGTCATCCCAACAGCGCCGTTCGCTCCGCCACACGCCGACGCTGAGATCGCCGCTGCAACGGCGACATACCCAGGCGTCTCCGCACAAGTCCTCGCCACGGTCGCGCTCCGCGTCCTCCCAGCGGCAGCGGAGGGGGACGGACATCCTGATCGTCGACGACAACGCCATCAACGTGCGGCTAGCCTCGGCGTTCCTGAAGAAGAACGGGTTCCCCGACTACAGTTCCGCCGCCAACGGCCTCGAGGCGCTCAACATGTTCAAGGACGACCCGCTGCGCTGGGCGGCGATCCTGATGGACCTGAGCATGCCGGTCATGGACGGCGTCACGGCGACGCGCGAGATCAGGGCGTGGGAGAAGAAGAGGTCGGACCGGAGGAGTGGGAAGAATGGAGCAGTGGAGAGAGGGACGGCGGCGGAGACGGCGAAGATGGCGAATGGCGGTGGCTATGAAGAATCCGGAGCTGCAGGCATGGCGGAAGAGAGGAATCCTGCCGCGGAGGGAACGGAAGCCACTACTACATCGAGCCAAGGGGATCCGACCGCACCACCGGCAGACGATGCCACCACGTCGTCGTCGTCGCCGGTCATCTCGTCCCCCGCACCCGCCCCCGCACCCGCACCCAGCTTGAAGTCGGGCGTCCAGATCATCGTCACCACGGGGCTCGGCAGCGCCAGCGCGCGCTTCGAGGCGCTGAGCGCGGGCGCGGACGAGTACATGACGAAGCCGATCCAGTTCGCGGCGCTGACGAAGATGGTCAGGGAGCGGATAGAGGCCGTGGCTGCGGCGGCTTCTGCGTCGTCCGCATCTGCGTCTGCGTCTACGGCGCCGTCGGTGCCCGCGTCGCCCGCGTCGCCCGTTCCGTCGTCATCTGCCGCCCTTGCTCCGCCGGATACGCCGTCTTCCATTGTGGAAGACGAAGAAGAAGGCGAGGGCGAGGGCGAGGGCAAGGGTGACGGCGAGGGGGGAAGAAGTCCTGCTGCTGCTGCGTCTAAGGAGAATGGATGGGCTTAGGGCGTAGATGATGTGGTTGGGAGGGAAGCAAGTACATTTGGCATTGTGAGTGTACCTGTAGAGGCTGGGAGTGTGGACCTTCGGATCCAAAAGCCTGGGCAGGCAGGCAGGCAGACGGTTGTTGTCTCTTGTCTTTTATGATACGATACGATACGATACGATACCTTGATAGACGCGAGAAATATGAGCTTCTTCGATATGATGCAAATGTGAAGTCTTGCAACGTCGAATTCCGACCGGACGGTACGCCTGTCATGTACCATGCACCAATCTTGGGCCAATTACGCGCGATTTTCCCCTGGTCGGATGGATAGCAGCGGGAATTGCCGTGGAAAGTTTAGGGGCCGATCATGGAGTTGCCGGTCTTGGCCGATCTCCCGAAGAGAAGATGCCGAATGGGCAACAACGAACCGCATGACTCAAGCTGAATCATGCATGCATGTACAGCCGGGCGGCCCCCAAACAACACTCGGTTCCTTGCATATGTATCGTAAGCCCGGCCACACCTCCGTCGACCAGCCCTCGAGCTGAGAGTTTTCCGTTTACGTTCGTTGCTCACGGGCAGGCAGCGACGCCGTCGACCCGGCCACGTTTAAAAATAGATAAGAAAATTCGCCTATTGCCGTCTAGCATCCACGTGAGGTAAAGCGGCGGCGGCGGCCGGCGCGCGCTCTTGAAACATTTATTTACAAGTCGTCGAGTAACCCCCGCTTCGCCTCGCCTCGCCTCGCTCGTACCACGCCCCCGCTGCCACGCCCGCTGCTGCCACGCTGCCACGCTTTCCGCCCTCGCAACCCAAAGGTCCCAGCCAAACATCGCCCCGGGTGGCGCTCATCCTTCAACCTCATACGACAACCCTTATCTCTTTATTTTTTTTTTAGTTTTTTCCTTGTTCCTGAGATAATGCAGCCCAAGCCGCCGCCGCCACCACCACCACCCCGACACGACAAACATGCAGGCGGCAGCAAGCAGCAGCAGCACATGCACGCCGACCCGACCGCGCGGCCACGGCCACGGCCACGGCCCGGGCCGCAGCAGCCAAGCCCATCCTCCCCCTCCCCATCATCATCGTCGTCGGCACCGTCTTCGCGGCTGCTGTTCGTCGAGGTGCGCGGCCCGCGCAACCGGCGGCAACCGGGCCTGCTGTACGACCGGTCGGCGTCGGAGCTGAAGAGCCACGTGATGCTCGTGCACAACAAGGAGAAGCGACGGGCGGAAGAGGAGGAAGAGGACGGTAGGAGGAGAAGGGATCGGACCAGGCTGGATCGGATGAAGCCGGTGGCGGTGGTGGGGTCCGGCGGCGGGGGCAACGGGTTGTTGGTGCGCAGAGGAGGAGGATTATCGTTGGGGGCGGCGGCGGCCGCGGCGATCGTGGCGTCCGAGGGCGACATCCCCGCTTACGCCCGCTTGACGCCCGAGATGGGTGCGCAGTTCGACGACCCGTTCGACACGTTGCCGGTGGAGAGCACGCCCGAGGTGCACGCGGCGATTAGACATTGTATGTTGTTGTAGGTGTCGAGGTGATCGTCCCCCGATGGTGATGGTGGTCCGGGAGATCTGACGAGTGATCGGCCCCAGATTTCGAAAATTATCCCGGTCCGACGCCGTTTACGCATGGTGCGTGAATCTCTCTCTCTCTCTTTCTCCTGGGGTGGATGAAGAGACGTTTGAATTTGGCTGATTGATAGACACCCACCAGACTCCCTTGTCTACGACCAGAATGCCTACAGGAGAGAAAAGTTGGAGTGGAGTCAAGTACAGTTCAGTTTCTGCCAGGATCAAAAGATTTCCGTGCGTACGCCCAAGCCCCGAGACGGAAGGACCAGAGAAAAAGAGGGAGAGGGAGAGGGAGGGAGGGAGAGCTGACTTTTTAAGCAGTACCTCATAATGCTTTTCATCAGGCAGGTGATGAAGAACCTGGGGAAAGACATGAATTACGATACGAGCAAGTACTGGGCCGTGGTATTGCAAGTGACCAGAGAGGGTACGTACGGCGGTACCGAGCCAGAACCAAAAAAGCACGACACCACACATGCCACCGCTGACGAAAGCTCCCCCCAAAAGAAATGCCCATCGGCAAGACCGGCACCGACATCCCCGAGTCGTACGTGGCCATGATAGGAGGCCTGGGCGTCGCCGAGGTACGTATACGCGTCTCCCATCACCAAACAGTGCATATCCCCCCCTCTCTCTCTCTCTCTCTCTCTCTCTCTCTCACACACACACTCTCTCATTTCTTTCCGCAAAGTCGAATCGCTGACCCCGCTGTTGGCACGCAGACCTGGCTCGGCAACTTCGCCAACGCCCGCCAGCACCACTCGGCGATGCTCCAGCTCGTCGCCGCGCGCGGCGGCTTCGCCACCTTCGGCGCCATGGCCCGCCGCGCCCTCAAGTGGTGCGAGTTCTACCCGTGCGCCTGCCTCGCCCTCCCGCCCCGCCTCCCCCGGCTGCCCGTCCGCCCGCTGCACCCGGACGTCGCCGCCGCCGCCGCCGCCGCCCACGCCCGCACCATGGCGCTCCTCCCACCGCCGCTGGCCGCCACCGAGCTGAGCGCGATCCTGTACCGCCTGCACGTGTGCCTGGGGCGGTGGGAGTCCCCCGCGCCGTCGTTCACGGGCGTGCTGGACGACCTGGAGCATCAGATCCTCGTCGAGCTGGCGGAGCGGAGGGAGGCTTCTGCGGTGGTGGAGCCGGTGGATGTGGATCCGGTGGACGTGGTGCACGAGGCGGTTCTGCAGGCGGCCCAGATGTGCCTCTTCGGCTCCATGCCGTTCACGCGGAAGGAGGCGCCCATGTACGCCGCGTTCGTGGCGTCGCTGAGGCGGATCCTCGCCGGCGCGGTGGCGCCCGACGACGACGACGGCGACGTCGTTGCCGCGTGGGTGGCGGTGGCGTCGGCGGAGAGCCTGCTTTGGGTGCTCTTCGTCGGGTGGGCGACGGCGTCGCAGCTGAACGGCGATGCGGCGGGCGCGGTCGAGGACGCGAGGTGGTTCATACGGCGGTTTGCCGCCACGCTCGAGGTATTGGAGGTGGGGAATGAGGAGGGCGCGCGCGCCGTGATGGAGGCATTTCCGTGGGACCACGGCACGTATCGTGGCCTGTTGGCGGCTTTGTGGGATATCTACAGACATAGGGATGAGCTCAATATCACGTAAAATTCCTTGTATGTAAGTGAGGGGTGTGACGTCCGCTGCATTACACACACGCCAGCGGAAAACCGTGGGAATCGCCGCTACCAAAGCGTGGGCAGCTGATGCAATTGTCCGGACGTAAACGTTCCAATTTGTTTGTGGCATTCGCGTCCGGATCACATCTTCAACTCCGCACCAAAAGTGTGGTTATTAGAGCAGCAGTGGCCAACTACTGGATTGCAAAGTCGGTTGGGAGTACCATCGGAATTCTTTGTGTTTTAGTGAATTCACGAGTGTGAGAGCCGGCAACTCTCGTGCTTCTGTCCGAAGCTTGCATCCTGCGAGCCGTGAAAACTACAGCCAAGCCCCGAGAGCCGCGCCGCAAATACATACTCGGTGATGACGCCGGAGGCTCCTCGAAGATCGACTATTTCCGAGAGCCGCGGCAACTCGGCCAGGGCCGCACCGCCCGTCCCCACAAGCGCGCCTCGACCCCGCGATTGATGTGCGCCCGAAAACGTACAGGGAAGAACACGCAACCACCGATACGGCCTTCTCATTGGTTGGTTGCTTTTCAGAAAGATCACTGCAAGACATGTTGGGCTGCAAGCCATTCCGATATTTGGCCAGTCACATGGCCTGATGCCGGGAGGTGGCGTCATGCATACTCGCTACATTTGACCGGTTTTGGAGGTCTTAATCGACAGGGTATCTCGCAACGAATGCTGCCCATTGGGAAGGAAATTCTTGGCAATAATGCGAGCAGTGTTACTTCGAGCACCGTTCTACGTCAGTCAACTGCGGTTGATCTGTAAGTGGTGGCTTCGCGGCCCAACGGCTTCCCTGAAGCTGCTCGATCATGCCCCGCCACGTAAATCTGGCAGGCGCGATGGGGCGGGAGGGCTGAAGAATGCGACGCTAGTAAAAAGAAACTCAGCATCTGATCCTTATCGTGGACTGGGTCTGTGTTTCTTCTGTGCAACAATCTTCATTCTGACCGGTCGCTCAATATCAGGCTGAAATCCGCCCCTGCCTTGGGATGGGCAGTCTGCGCGTCATCCATCGGGCGTGGTACCCTCCTCAGCTGTGAAGATAGGCCACCTGGCAACCGATATCAGCTGGCTTGGGGGAGACATGAGCGTGGCGTATGTGGTGGCAGTCGACGAGGGTAACCCTCCAAAAAGAAAAGATGGGCGAGGAATGATACAAAAGCGTTGCTGAAGAATTGGAGAATACGTCCTTCCCAACCACCTCTCACCACTTTCGTGTTTAACCTGATTATCCGGCGATAGGGAAAAATTGTTGTTGCAGCTCGCATCGGAAATTTACATACAAGATCAACGAATAGGATCAAAATACGAAACCCCCACAATGCTTGGCCACAGCGCTATCACCCTCACCCTTGTCGCCTTCGCCGCACCACAGGCAGCACTCGCCTCAACCCGCTGGCCGCAAACCGCAGACTCCTACGCCCCCGTCACGACCTACCAAAAATGCCCCTACGCCGGCCAACTCTTCCCGCCACCCACCAACGCCTCCGGCGCGCCCGCCATCCTGGCCGCCCAATCCGCCCTGCGCGATCAGCTCGACGCTCTGCTCCAACCAGGCGGCGGGGGCGGCTTGGTGGAAGTGAACGGAACGTTCTTCTCCCTGGCCGTCTTCTCCGCCGGCGATGGTGCACAGGATGCCGGTCCGTTTTTTGATTATCACTACGCCGTTCCGGGCATGTCGAATGCGACCGGTGGCAGGCCGCTCGACAACGACAGCATTTACCGCATCGGCAGCGTGACGAAGCTGCTGACTGTGTACGCGCTGCTGGCGGCGAGGGGGGATCGGGATTTCGGGACGCCGGTGACGGAGTTCTTGGCGGATTTGCAGCAGGGAGAGGAGGACGGGGAGGATGATGAGTTTGAGAGGATCCGGTGGGAGGATATCACCATTGGAGCGTTGGCGTCGCAGATTGCTGGGATTCCGAGAGATTGTAAGTGCTGCTGCTTTTTGTTGTTTGATGGCTGAGGTGATGAAGATCCTTGGGTACTTTTACGGAGATGAGAGTCTGACTTTGCGAGCAGATGCCTGGCCGGATTACACGACTCAGGCGAATGGTAGCTCGCTGCCTTTGCTGGGTGTCAACAGCTCGAAACTGCCGGTGGAAGACATTCCTGAATGCGGCCTGCCGGCACCGGGATTTTCGCCACAACTGCCGTTATGCAACCGTGAGCGTAAGTTGCATCTCATCACTGAGGGAAAAGAGCTTTCCAGAAGCATGAGAAGATCGAATACGTATGATAAACGACAAGAAGCTAACAGATTCGAGCAGAGTTCATCCGTGGCTTGAACCAGCTCGGCCCTTATTTCCCTGCCTTTGAGACACCCACGTATTCCAACGCGGGTTTCCGCTTGCTCGGCCACGCAATCGAAAGCATGACCGGGGAATCATTCGAAGACACATTCAACCGCCAGATCGTAGATGGACTGGGCCTTTCGGCAACCACCGTAACGACGCCCCTGAACGACAGGCACGGCGTGATCCCGGGTGGAAAGACGACAGCATGGTGGGGTAAGTGCAGCAACGTCCACAAACCATCACAACACCACTGACCTCTCCTCCAAAGGCCTCGACCTCGGCGGCGAGAACCCGTACGTAGACCCCAAGTCCCTCCTCAACCCCACCCCATCCCACTAACCCACCCCTCCCACCCACAGCGCCGGCAGCATCTACTCCACCATCAACGACCTCGCCACCATCGGCCGCTCCATCCTGCGCTCCACCCTGCTCGCCCCCGCCCTCACCCGCCGCTGGCTCAAACCCCACTCCCGCGCCGCCGACGACGCCCACGCCGTCGGCGCCCCGTGGGAAATCGCCTACACGCGCATCCCGCTCGACCCCTCCAACAGTTCCTCGTCAACGACCCGCGTCGACCTCTACACCAAAACCGGCAACGTCGGCGCCTACTCCGCCCACCTCGCCCTCGACCCCGACCGCGCGTGGGGCTACGCCGTCCTCGGCGCCGGCCCCGCGTCCGGCGCCGCGGTGTTCTACCTGGCGGACCTCGTCGCGCGGCACTTCGCCCCCGCCTTCGAAGCCGCGGCGCGCGCGCGGGCGGCGGCGCGGTTCGCGGGGACGTACGAGGCCGAGGGGAGCAACGGGACTTTGACCCTGGCAGTGCTGGACGGCCAGCCGGGGGTCGGCGTGACGCGGTGGGTGGCGAACGGGGTGGATGTGCTGGGGGCGCTGACGGCGGCGAATCTGAGGGGATTCGTGGGCGGGACGGCCGTGACGCTGTATCCGGCGCGGCTGGAGGGGAGAGGCGGGACGAAGGTGGCGTTCCGCGCGGTCATCGAGGCGCTGCCGAATGCGGATTTCGGCGGGCCCGTCGAGAGCGCGTGTTTGAGCTGGCTGACGGCGGATGCGGCGCAGGTTGCGGGGAGGATGCTGGATGATGTCGTGGTGGGCGTGGATGGGGAGACGGGGCGGGCGGAGTGGGTGGAGATGAGGGCGTGGAGGGAGAGGTATGTGAGGGTGGTGTAGGGTCGGTGGGTAGTTGAAGCATATATCCCGACGTAAATATAAACTTTAGATTTATATAAACGCATCCGGATATATCTACGACCTATGTGTGGATCGCGCCGACCGAAGAGATATGCTACCGACGAATAATCGTAATTACAGCTGCTTACGCTCATACTCTTCGGACTTCCGTGCACGCCCTGTCCAGCTGCGTGAGCCGCGTGGGCCGGTGCCTCTTAGGGTGGCGCCTTCTGGTACGCGTATTCACCTCCGGCGCCGGCATTGTGTTTCGACATTATTGTTGGTAGCTAATTGCCCTGCTCGGCCGCGCGCTAGTCTCGTCGATAGTGCTTACTTCACCAATTTACCTCAGCCCCGCCAAAAATAGCGCTGTGCTCTACAAATGGCGGTTGAGCCTTCTTCTATGTACTTTTTGCTTCGTGGAAAGTCTACCGTGTAACCAAAAAGCCGCCCATACTGTCATTATATGTATAGATTCCATCTATGACGCACATCTGTTCAATGTAGGAAAACCAATTTCCACTTGCGGTTGGGCAATCCCACCCAATCCTCCTCCGCTATATTGAGAGATCCTTCTCTAGAAGCCATACCATCAGCCCAGTTTACTGCAAGGACGTTAAGAACTCGACCATCGCCTTGCAGACCAGAAAGGTGTCCCGCACCCTCGACGATATCCCCACCTATGACTACAAGATATAGCACTGCGACGTCACAGTCGTCGTGCATCTCATGACCTTGAACAGTCTTCAGTGGAATACTTCGGAGTGTCTCTGGAACGTTCGCGACGTTCCTGTCAAGGAAGCTAAAATTTTCAGATCCACCATTGACGTTCAGCGCCTTGCCCTCGGCCGACATGAAGACTCGTCTTTCCACTCTTGGTGGAGGCGCCCATCGTTCTGTGAACACGTATATCACTGCTGTACTTGACCAGAACTCAAGAACGCCGGAGTGTATGGCCGTGTCGTGTTCCTCTCCACCAGCATGAGCATCTGCTATGGTTAGAGGCGATCCTTGCCATTTGCGGGTGGGTGACATGCTTGCTGACGAATGCCCAGGTAACGGCGGCTCAGTGAGTCTCATCAGTCTTCCATCCACGAGGCGGCTGTAGAACACAACCGGCGGCTCCGGCATGAGTCGTTGGAAATGGTAACTGTGGATCTCTCTGGTAGCGTCAGGGCACCACCCTGCCCAGCTCCATGACGGGAAAGGTAGTTTGAGGATGGTGCCATCGGGATGTGAGATGTCCTGCAGGGCACTGTTTCTCCTAGGCGGATGGGAAGAAGACATGGACCAGGTCAGTGCCTCTGGTAATAAAATCTTCGGTAGACCCCATATGAACTCGTCATGCCTGAGTAATGATAGAGCCCGAGATATGCCGGCGAAAGCATTGAGGATATCAGATGAGAAGGATAAGTGCCGTACGAAGTATGCCTGAAGAAAGCGTCGATATAGACCGTAGTAGCTATCGTATCCTTCACCTGCCCAATAGAAATTCGCCAAGTCTGCCGACGAGCGTGGGACTTCGATGTCGCTGGATTGGGTAAGCCATTCGATGGTTGCCAGCTTGACTTGTTCACTCGATTCCAAGTCCTTCTCTTCAAGCCAATCTGCCCCTCGGCAGTGCCAGTACACCTGTTCTTGGCGGAAGATCAACATACGCCTTGAGAAGATCTGCTCCTGAAACGTCCAAGCTCTTGTTTGCCATGCGGGAACCTCGTCGGTGAACGGCGTGTCTCCCGTGTCAACCACACTGACCAGATGCAGATTGCCGATATCAATGACATCCTGCCTGACTGATCTTGTGGATGAGCGAACGCCGTGGAGTCCAGTGGCGCCGTCACCGCCAGCTGCAACTATCGTGAGCACGGCGCGAGAGTAGATCGCCCCCATCTGAGAAATTTGATCCTGCTGACTTGCCGGATCATCTTGGACTATGCAAAGTGCATCGACCCAGCAATACCTCAGACCGATGAGGCGTGTGACAGTCATAGTGTCTCTGATCGTGGCGGGTATCTCGTCGCTGACTAGAGTCCCTTCTTTGCTGAGATGGTGTCTTGTTGCAATATAAGCTATTTTGGTACTAGTAGATAGCTTAGTCATCCGCATTGGGTTATAAAGGCACCTTCGGGTGACCCTCCCCTCTACTTCTTATACTACTTCTTAGTAGAAGTCTAATACGATTCTTCTTTATCGTTTATTATAATAGTTATAAGCCCGGCTACGTTATAGATACTTTCTACTATCTAAGTATATTCTCTTAACTACTATCTATTATTCTAAGATATCTAGATAATATCTTTAATAGAAACGTTATTATTATTTTAGCTCTTAATAACTTTAATAACCTCTCGTTTTATTACTAGTTTATTAAAATAATAGCTAAGTATTAATAATAAGTATTATAACGTATTACTAGATCTCTTACTACTCTAATTAACTAATTATCGTAGTATATTACTATATTCTAACTCTTATAGGCGCTATAACCGTCTTCTTATATATTTAAGAGTTACCTTCGAATTCGACCCTCGAAAATCGCGCTAAGACTAGTACCGTTCGAAAGCCCTTAATTTTCTTAGCTAGAATCTTAATTCTTAGCTTTATAGCTATACGCGCTTTTACGTTATGCGTGGAAGAAGTAGGGTCCTAAAAGGTCTCTAGCTAGTGCGACTTTTATAGTCTACCTACCCACCTAAACCTTAGCAAATTCGGCTAAAATTACATATAGAGTAGAGGAATATATATAGCTAGTACTATATAAATTTATATTATAATCGGGCCTCTCGTTGCGGTATAAATCTACTTTATAGCCTAGTAGAAGCCCCTTTCTACCCTCTTATTTATTTATTTATTTATTTAGTTTAACGTCCCTCTGGAGTCTTAGACTATTAGAGACGGGGCTAGGCCCGTTTCTATCTACCTATCTAAGTAGGCGTTCGG
>JAFISB010000178.1:0-71347 GCA_022560015.1 Diplodia mutila
GGGGGGGAGAAGAGGAAGTTGGGGTTGGGAGCATGTGGGATGTGGTCTCGGGCTTTGGGGACTGCGATATGACGTACGTGAAGGGAAGGACGGGAGGAAAGCTTCGCCGATGCGGGGTTTCCAAAATGGGCAGGCTGTGGCGGCTACTTGCAGGTTTACTTACCGCGTCAGCCCCGTACAGAGGCCCCATTGGCTGGTGGTCCGAGGAGTGGATGGTTCTGCTCATTCTCGCAATGCTAAAGGACTCTTCTCTCGGAGCATGTTGTTGTGTTTTTATGTTTGAGGAATTGGGGGCCATTCACTTCGTGCTTCAACCCCTCCCTCCCCGCGCTGCCAAAACATGCACACACACACATTCTCTTTCCTCATCGCGGACATGATCAAGCGAGGCGCCATTCGGTGACGTATGTGGGAGCTGTAGAACGACCTTACTTCCGCCGACCGCCACGCTTCGCGGATCAAGCCGACGCCTGTCGTCAGCAACCAACCAGTCGGGTTGCATTGAGTCACCATTCTGGGCACAAGGGCCACTGTTCACTTTCAGCAAAGAAGATGAAGAGAGAAAAGTCATCAATGAATCTAGGTATGTCTTGAAGTTCTTTAGGAGCAAGTGAGCGGCGAAAAGCAAACAGTACGCCAAGTAAAAGTGACAACCGGGAGGTCAAAACAATAGGTGACAGACGCTCCGAACGACAAGCCCAGCCCAACCCGGAGCCGTACTAACAAAAACAAAAACAAGCAGGCTCCTTGACGGGACAAACCCCTTCGAGCGGCTTCGATTTCACCAGCGAGCCAATGATGCGGGATTGAGGAGAGTAGGATCTTGCACACTTGGTCGGGCGTTTTGTCGCATCATGTCGTAGCTAAGTAGACGAAGGAGGGTCGCTCGGGAGCCGAAATCCCCCTGGGCAGGTCGGGCAGCAGCCGAATGCGGGGCTCTTCGGCGGCTTCGCACCTCGCTCGTTCAGGGGAGGACAAGGCATTGGGGATGGATAGTCCGGGCATTGACCGAGTGGGCCACGTGTCGTCGATGCGGCTCGCTCGTTCAGGGGAGAATTCGCCTTTGGGCAGCTCGGGCAATCGTTGAATGGGTGGGGGTCCGGCTTTTCGTCTTGCCCACGCGGCATAAGCGTTGGCAACGGCGATGTTTCCACTGAGACTACGAGTGCCAGTGACGTGTATGCCAGATTCGCCTCGATAACGTCCTCGGAAACGACGGCGATGGTGTTGCTCAAGTCGGGAATGTCCTGTCGCTTTTGAGGCTGCTGAGACGCCGTCGGCCGGACTGTTTTCGACGTGGAATCGGATGATATGATGTCGAATGATAGAGTTGTCAAGGTCGGACGCTGTCGCTTTTGAAGTTGCTCAGATGCCATCGGCCGGGCTCTTGTCGGCGGAAATTCGATTGGTACTGCTTCCGGAGTTTCTGGAATTGGCAAGATCGGAAGCTTTCGCTCTTGAAGTTGCTGAGACGCCATCGGCCGGGCTGTTGTCGGCGGGAAATCGATTGGTACTGCTTCCGGGGTTTCTGGAATTGGCAAGATGGCGTCCGAAGGCTGTCGCTCTTGAAGTTGCTGAGACGTCGTCACCGTCGGCGTGTCTGGGTATACTGGCTCGTATGATGGCAAGTCCCAGGCGATGGTGTTGTGCAAGCTCTGAACCGGCTGCCGCTTTTGAATCTGCAGAGACGTCGTCACCGTCGGCGTGTCTGGGTATACTGGCTCGTATGATGACAGGATCCAGCCGACGGTGTCGTGCAAGTCATGAACCGGCTGCGACCGCGGCTCCAGGTGTGGTGGCCGGGTGTGGGGGATGGTGGTGAACGGTTCCGGCGGAACCATGTACCGCTTTTGAGGCTGCTGGTGTTCGTGACTGAGCTGTGTCCGGGTCTGGGTAGCAATGGCGTGCTGAGCATGATGGCAAGGCGGGGGATGAGTGAAGACTGTTGTCAGAGATTAGAAGGCGGAAAAGAGAAAGCGAGGTGGGGGAGACTGACCAAACAAAGCCCAAGCTGCGAGGCAGAGGACGACGAGGCCCGAGGCGATGGCAAGCAGAAGTCTCCTGCGGGACTTGGCGGCAGCGGCTGAGCGACGCTGGTGGTAGGCGAGGAGCTCCTCGTCTGCAAAGTCCTGATCGAGGGTTGGCTCGTCCGAGAAGAGGTTCTTGAGCTCGACTGCGGAAGACATGTTCGATAGAGAATACAGTGCTGCAAATGGGTTGGGGGATGTGGATGGAAGAATGCAGGCTGGATCTCTGTCGGTGGAGAAGAGAAGAGAAGAGATGTGGCAGCCAGAGCAGATGAGATGAAGGCTGTTCACCAAGTGTTGGGCGGAGGCAAGCTCGTCCCAGCTGCAGCTTCCGAGGAAGGTAGTCACCCATTCCATCGGCGTCCGCCCGCAGCGGTCCTTCCCTTTTGCTGTTTGATCCTGCCAGATTCAGGCCTCACCATGATCCGACCCTCTACAGCGGCCAACATTGCCGGCTCGCGTTCGAATCAGAACGAGCGGCCCAGGCCAAAAGCCAGATCAACATGTGCTTGGCAATTTTCGCGGAGGCTGCACGACAAGTTTGAGCCGTACTAGCATTGAGCTGATCCATAGCTGGGAGTAACTTGACGAGACGTCATGTACCTTGGGCGCGCAGGAACTATGAATGGGATGGAAGGTGAGAAGGCTGGGCGTCGCGTCGCGTCGCGTCGCGTCCCTCGCAGCAGCGAACGCGAAAGAAAGTCGTGGCCGGTGTGGGGCGGGGGGGCCTGCGCACTCGCACTCGCACTCGCATGACATGAGACAGGACAGGACAGAGGACACAGTAAGGCAGGACCAAACTTCACCCGCCGCCATGGCTACTGCTTCATTGGCTCTGCGCTCGCCTCCTACTCCCGCCAGCGATACTGGCACCGCCTTCTCCTCCGAATTCTGGGATCTCTACAAGTCGTCCAAGCGAGACACCGGCTACGTGCTGGATTGGTTGCGTCGCACCGTGGAAAATGCCGCCCGCACAAAGAAGACCAAGACTTCAATTGCCCCCATTGGGGATCGCTTGACCGTTCAAAATCTCCTGCAAGCCAGTGAGCTCGTTTCGAAGCGTCAAGTCACTGCTCCGCTGTACATTCGCGGTGCCTTCAAGCGCACCCTCATCAAGCGCAGACTGATCACCGAGTGGTACCGTCAGCGAGAGAGCATCGATCCCACCGTCCAGCCTGGTAATGAAAAACACGCCTTTTTCAACGATGCGTGAGTCTTCCTCTGCCTCTGTCTAAGCCGTGCGCTGACCTTCAAACAGACTCGCCACCGCCTATGCTCTGATGTTCCCCGACCAGGACGAGCCGGCATCCGAAAAGCCCGCTGCTGCCACAGTTGTGTCCAAGCCCGCCGGAGAGGTGGCACTGAAACCTTCCAAGAATTTCTTCGATGTCCTCGCCAACATCCCCGAAGAGGAGCCCGGTTCTCCCGTTCTCGAGCTCGCCGAGCGCAATGTTCCGGAAGATGTGCCAGAACCGCCCGAGTACGTCTTCGTCGACGATCCACTCGCCGAGATCTTGGACCTTCATCTCTACGTCTTGGAAATGGATGCCCTCGTTTCTGCCACCAAGCATTTCTGGAAGCTTGCCGCCAACGGCGACATGCCCGTACCGCTTGCAGCTTGGTTGACCACGGCCGGTTTTGCTTCCACGAAGCGGCTCTGCGACCTCGTCACCCCCGCCATTGGTGGCCACAAGGCTCTTCTTCACCGTTACACGAGCAAGAGAGCCGACCTCGGAATCAGCGGCATTGACGTGTCCGAGGGTATGGCCAAGAAAATCGGCGAAACCCCCGTCTACAAGGAGTTCTCCGACGGCCTGGCCCTTGCCCTCCCATGTTCCGCTCTGCTCAATTTCAAGAAAGACAAGCAACACGACTCCGAGTTCATGACTGTAGTGGAGCGCCAGCCCATTGCAAAATCTTTCGTGTCCGAAGAGAAAGAAGAGGAAGAAAAGGAGAAATTCATGCAAAACGTCATGAGGACCATCTCGGACCCGGCAAAGAAGGAACTCCCGCAGCACGAAGCTGCCGCAGTAATGCAACTTATGGCTGAGCGGCAGGCCACAGACTCAAAGGCCATGGAATCCGTTCTGAGGAGCCTCACGCAACTCATCAGAGACGAAAAGACCAAGGGCCCTTCTATGAAAGACGATATGAACCCCCTGCTGCCCGAGACAAGGGAATTCCTGGAATCCAAGGAAGCGTATCCCGGAACAGGCCTGGTAGTCGGCCTCCAGATGTTGTTGGAAACGTGCAAGAGTTTCGTCTACCGAGACAATGTGCCGAATCCTATGAACTGCCGTATGATGGCCCTCAGGTTTGCTCAAGAGGTGACGCAAAGCATCCAACTTGTCAATGACCATGATCTTGTTGCGAAGAACCACACGATGCTTGTGGCATCTGGGCTTAACGGAGTGTCCGACAGACTGAAAGCTTTCATGCGTGAAAAGAGGCTCGATCTTTACTCACAGTCTCCATGGGCAGGAGGTCAACAGATGGTGCAGACCATGGCATACGCACTTGAAGCTGGCCTGTCACTTTGCAACCAGCGTGGAATCGTTGGTACCGTTCTGCATGGTTACAATGCCGTGCAGCAGCTTGTCGACGCACCAATCAAGAATCCCCTTCTGGATGCGCTGTCGAACTTCCTGGTGGATGCTGTATTCCTCGGACGTCCACCGCCATCGAACTTCCACAGTGTATGGATGCGTTTCCTGGGCGGAGGTATTGATAAAAGAAATATCCGCGGCAAGGACGGGAAGAAATTCTCAATCACATTCCCCAAGCGCTCAACGGACCCCAACGATTCCAATGATTTCCAAAAGCGCATTGATGCTTTTAGCCTGTCTTTGTTTCACAACCTCTACGGAAGTTACTGGATGGGACGCCCGGAGTTTTGGGCTCAAGTCTTCACCAACAGAACGAAGAAGACTGCGTCGAAGCAAGAGGCGAGTCAATGGGAGACCAAGCTCCACAGAAGACCCTTTGGCGATGCCCTCTACATGATGAGCGAAGTGGTGTCGGAGGAATTCAACTCGGAGTTTCCCATCGCGAAGGTAAACTTCTTCGCGGTCTACATGATCTGTGTCGATATGCTCACGGAGATATCCCGGAGAGCAACAGAAGAGCGGCCGGAGGAGCTCCGCTGGGCGTGGGAGCTTGGCGTTATGGACTCCCACGTTGACTCCGCCGCTGGTTTCGCCTTCATGAGCCACCTTCTACAGGACATTGATACTCGCGCCACAAAAAGTAAGGCGGACCTGTCCAAGCATTCTGGGCTGCGCCTCGTACAAGATGCAATCAACCATGTTTGGGGAGAAAAGAAATTGGAAGACTTCTTCTGGAAGAGTTTGTAAATCTCACATTTGGCCCCATTTTCTCACGACCTCTTCTCTTGTATATGGTAATAAATCACAGCTTCCAAGACTTTTTCTCGGCTTCATTGTGCCAGGATTCGGACATTGACCCTTTCAAGTCCAAGCTCGCGGTCCAGACAACCGCGTTCACCCTGTCGTGAAGCCCGGAAAAAGGCCGAATCGCCTTAGCCAACGCATTGTCCGGCCTCACTTCCTCTTCAGTCTCATCATCCCATGGGGGCCAAAATGTGCCGTGTCTTCCTGCCAAAAGTGCCGTATCTTTATTTCCAAACGTTTATATCTTGAGAAATCGCCGTCTCATGTCCCCGTCTTGCCTGTTGCCAATCCCTCCCAGAGTTTCCCACCTAACCACCACCGCCACCACCAAAATGTCCACACCCACATCAACCCGCCAATGGATTCTCGCCCGCCAACCGACGGGCGCTCCGATCCTGACCGGCCCGTCCGCGACCTTCAGCCTCGTCACCGCCGAGCTACCACCGCTTGAAGACGGCCAAGTGCTCTGCCGTGTCAAGTACATCTCCAACGACCCGGGCCAGCGCGGCTTCATCGGCATCGGCGTCGCGGACGACCGCATGTACGTACCCCCCGTGCACGTCGGCACGCCCATGCGCGCCGGCGTCATCGCCGAGGTCGTCGAGTCGCGCGCCCCGTCCATCGCCGTCGGCAGCACCGTCATGAACCTGCACCTCGGCCGCTGGGCCGAACTCGTCGTCCTCAACGCCGCGGATTGCCAGCTGCTCGACGCCCCGCCGGGGCTGGCCGTCACGCACTTCCTGGGCGCGCTGGGCGCCCCCGGCCTCACGGCGTACTACGGCGTCGTCGAGGTGCTGAAGGCGCGGCCCGAGCACACGCTCGTCGTGAGCGGCGCGGCGGGCGCGACGGGCGCGGCGGTGGTGCAGATCGCGAAGAAGCTGGCGGGCTGCAAGCGCGTTGTGGGCATCGCGGGCGGCGGGGAGAAGTGCGCGTGGGTGCGCGACCGGCTGGGAGCGGACGCGTGCGTCGACTACAAGAGCGCGTCGTTCGCGGCGGAGCTGGCGCAAGCAACCGAGGGCTACGTCGATCTGTACTTCGACAACGTGGGCGGGCAGATCCTGGACGCGATGCTGCCGCGCATGGCGAAGGAGGGGACGGTGGCGGTCTGCGGCGCGATTTCGACGTACAACGACGCGGGGCCGATGAAGTTGAAGAACTGGATGGAGGTGGTGAGCATGCGCTTGAATCTGAAGGGCTTCATCCTGCTGGATTACATGGAGCAGATCCCGCGGGCGATCGGGGAGTTGGTGAAGGCGGTCCAGGAGGGCAAGATGGTGTTGGGCGAGGAGCACGAGACGCTGGTCGAGACGGGCATTGAGGGCGTGCCCGAGACGTGGATGAAGCTGTTCGAAGGCGTGAATAGGGGGAAGCTGATCACGAAGCTTATACAGTAAAACAACGAAAGAAAGAAAGATTTCCATATTCCCTCCACCTATCCCGCCAACAAAAGCTTCCCATTATAACTTAGCCTTCGCCGGCTCCGACTGCTCCTCCTCCTTCTTCTTCCTCGTCAACTTCTGCCGCCTCATCTCCCTACTCGCATACACCCCATCATCCTCCTCGCGCACGTAATAGCTCAAATCGGCCTCGGGATCCATCTCCGTCCGACTAAACCCATTCCCCAACCACGCAAACCGATTCCCCTCATACACAATCTCCCAGTCGTCCCAGCGCGGCTCCCTCAACGCCTCGACGAAATGCAGCATGCTCCCGGGCCACAGCCCCGTCACGCGCCCACTCCCCGAATGCTTCTTATACCAGCTCCGACAATCCTCGCTCCACACCATGCGCGCCATGAACGCGTCCACATGGTCATTGAAGTCGTCCACCGCGGCCCCCTTCGGCGCGAACGACCGCACATTCTCCGTCTGCCACCGGTCCAGCAGCGCGCACACGTAATCCACCTGCGCCTCCAGCGCGCCGAGCACCGGCCCGTTGCCCGTCGGGCTCGACGGCCCGAAGACGGTCAGGTAGTTGGGGAAGCCGGCGGCCGCGAGCGCGAGGTAGCCGCGCGCGTCGCGGCGCGGCGGCGCCCACTCGGCGCGCAGGTCGCGCCCCGTCGCGGCGTTGACGACCGGGTAGCGCGGCCGGAAGGACGTGTCGAAGCCCGTGGCGCAGATGAGGGCGTCGAAGGGGCCGGCGTGCGCGGCGCCCGAGGCGGTGAGGATGCCCGTGCCGGAGGGGGTGATGGCCACGACGTCGCCGGCGTTGGGAGGGGGCGTGGGGAGGATGGCGTGCACGTTGGGGGCTTGGAGCGCGGAGAGGTAGCCGGGCCCCGGCGTGAAGCGGCGGCAGCCGACGCTCCAAGGGGGGATGAGGGCGGCGGCGAGGTCCGGGCGGGCGGAGAGGGCGGCGCGCATGGAGGTGGTGAGGGCGGCGCGGGTGGCGGATTGTTCGGCGGAGTCTTTGTGGAAGACGGCTGGTTGGGGTGGTGTGTCAGAGTGGGGTGGACTTGGTGCGTTTTCTGCGGTTGGAGAGGGGAGGGCAGGAAGGCGATTCCGGATGGTTTGTGGTTGGGGGAAGGGGATGCTGGGGAAGGGGCGGAGAGAGGTGGGCGCACCGAAGTATTTGTTCATGCCGTCTTCTATCTCTTTCCTGTGCTTCAGGAGCGCGCCTGGTTGCGTCTTGAAGGCATGTTTCTCCTCTTCGGTGTACTCCCTCTGGCCGGAAGAGCCGATCGGCGGTGCGATCCAGGTGGGAGACCGGATGAACGTCGTCAAGCTCTTGACGTGCGGTTGGATAGCGGGTAGAACCTGGATGGCCGAAGACCTGCGCACACCGTCAGCCCGACCACACTTCCAATCAACCAACGCAAACATTAGTCCCAAGAGCCCTGCTTGCTTGCATTGCGGTCCCGCTCCCCTTACCCGTTCCCAATCAACGCGACATCCTTCCCGCGAAAGTCAAAATCCTCCGGCCAGTCCGCGGTATGGATCAACCTCCCCCGAAACCTATCCAGCCCCTCCACCTTCGGCCACTCCCACTCGTTCAAGAACCCCGTCGCATCAACAAGCACATCGCACTCATCCCTCCCCGCCCGCCCGCTCTCCAGATCCCTTACATCCACCTCCCACACCGCCCTCCCCTCATCCCACCTCGCCCCCTCCACCCTCCTCCTCAACCGCACGTACTTCCCCAACCCCCACGCCTCCGCGAACCCCTTGAAGTACGCCCGGATCTCGTCGCTGCCCGCGTACACGCGCGACGGGAGCGGGTCCCGGTGCGGCCAGAACGAGTACGTGTACGAGTGCGAGGGGACGTCGCACGCGCAGCCCGGGTAGCGGTTCTCGACCCACGTGCCGGAGACGTCGGCGTTCTTGTCGTAGACGGTGAGGGTGTAGTTGCGGAAGGAGCGCTGCAGTTTGTAGGCGAGGAGCAGGCCCGAGGCGCCGGCGCCGACGCAGATGACGCGGATGGGGCGGGCGTGGTGGATGGGGTTGTGGGCGCGGTCGTCGTCGGGGGAGGCGGGGGAGGGTGGTGGGGCCATGGTGGTGGGCGGGAATGTGGGACAAGGCTTCTTAGAAACTGGCACGAGGAAAAAGTAGCGGCGGAGGGAGCGGGAGAGGAAAGTCGGTGGTGGCCTTTGGCCCGCTGTAAGGAATCCGGGGTGGGAAATCCAAAGAAAGTGCGGAAGTCCGAACAGGAGCGAGGGCTCCGGATATATAGATGTACTTGACTATCACTTCTGCAATGTTACGAAAGTCAGTGGGTCAACAAGGATGCCAAAGATCTGCGATTGGGAGACCAGATATTATTCATCTTCCTATTTTGAGTCATGTTGCAGCAAATACAGGCATAGTTGAGACTTAGTCCCCACCATCAGAGCATTTAACGCAGCGATCACACCTTCACTTGCATCTGTCGCGTCTATTCGTCGTATAAACCCGTCAAAAGGACCATGGGTCATCAATATATGCTTCGGAAACATTCCTCGTTTGGCACCTGGTGGTGCTGTCCCTCCACTCAGAACGGAGGGTCTGCTTGCCACCGATTCCGATTGGACCCAACAGTCGGCACGAAAACCAAAAGGGTGTCATGCAAGTACTACAGCTGCTTCCGACCAATTAACTACGGACTCAAGCTCTCCATATCTGTTGCTATGGAACTCACTTTTCCTTATTAGGTACGGATAACCGTGCTTTGTCGACGAATATAAATATGCGTTCCGACGTGCTCCAGTGCGGTGGAAAGAAAACCCCACCACATTACCTTGAGAAGAAGAAGGCGGGCAGAGCTCGAAACAACAATGGCGTGACAATGTGGATTTCCAAGACATTGCTGTACAACCCGCAGGCCCGGCGGGGAGGTGGTACATCCGATCCCTGTCACTTGCTGTTCGCTTTTCAGTAATCCCCTCTGCAGATCACAAGTCGAAGTGGAAACCGGACCTTTGCATTGACCCTCCGTGCCGCACGCAGTCTGCAATTTTTTTTTTTTTTACTTCTGTGCCGCAAAGTGGATCATCAAATTCTGTAATATTGCATACTGCGTCTTAAAAATAAGCTTGTGTACAGGCTGTAAATCCTGCGCCACAAAGCCACGGATCAGAACCGATCCTATGAACAGCTTCAGCGCCTTGCAAGGATCCTCGACAAGGCTGCAAACGCTCGAGGATGCCAAGTCGAAGACATCCGCATTCAACGACAAACAGACAATATTATTGCAGGACCCGCAGCATACATCTGTCCCTCCCATTGCTTCTCCGACCTGACGTCATTCGTAGCCAAGACATCTCCGCTTTCCTTCCCCACATGCCCACCTCGGGACGGCCGCCGATCAGTAGCTTTTCGGGAAGTCCAAGCCCGACAATGTGCGGAGTATCAATTACAGGTACGTACCCCGCATTTCAATTGACGAGGAAAAAGATCACAGAGCTGCTATACAGCCGGACGGAAGTATTAGCTCTTCTGTCATTGCTGAAGTTCTACACTTATTTATCCGGCCACCCCGCCCCAGTCTGAACATCTACGAAGTGTTTAGCCATGCGGTTGAAAATGCTAGAGCTATATAACGAGCCTTTGCTCAATTGCGGAGCATTGCTTTTGTAACTGCCATTCATGCTTAAAATGAGGTTCTTTTTTGCAATTCCGTGGCTCACCTGCCTGGGCGCATACGCTCAGACACCGGTATGGCCGAGCAGCAGTTCGACAAGCTCCAATCCTGCCATGGTCACTTCAATGGACCTTACGGTCGATGGTAAGCCACTGCATTATCCTCCAAACCACCATGTCTTGATTAGCTCACGCTGCAGATATGTGGGACATTTGGATTGGCTCTGTAGCCGTAGCATCCACCAACACGACTGTCTCCCCCACTCCAGTGCCCAGCTCTGAGCTGATCCCCCCTCCACCGCTACACTATCCTTCATGGATGACCGGCCCGCAAACACCATTGGATCTGAAGAACGAGTCTTGGAGTTTTCCGAAAGATTTCTGGTGGGGCGTCGCAAGTGCCTCTTATCAGGTCGAAGGCGCGGTGAAGGATGAGGGTCGCTCGCCCTCCGTCTGGGATGCTCTTCTGCACAACGTCGTGGGAAATAGCTTGTACAACGAAACGGGTGATGTTGCCATCAACCACTACTACCTCTACAAGCAGGGTCTGTTCGCACCAAGCACCACATGCCGTTCCTCCCGCTAAGAAAAACGCTTCAGACATTGCCAGGCTTGCGGCTATGGGCGTGCCTTACTACAGCTTTTCCCTGTCCTGGTCTCGTATTTTGCCTTTCGGGCGTGGTCCAATCAATGAGGCCGGCTTGGCGCACTATGAGGACGTGATCAACACGTGCTTGGAGTATGGTGTAAAGCCTGCCGTAACACTGTACGAATCTCCATCCGTTTCCAACTTGAGGTCGTCACTGACGCTTTCCAAGCTTCCACTGGGATCTGCCGCTGTACCTGTATAATCTGTATGGTATGTCTCAGCCCCCCAGGTTTCAGAGTGACCGTGTACTTACTTCATCCAGGCGGATGGACCAACGAGCAAATCGTGGACGACTTCGTCAACTACGCCAGAATCGTCTTCGAGAGGTTCGGCAACAAAGTCCCCATGTGGTTCACCGTCAACGAACCCATCAGTTTCTGGTAGCAAACCACCTCCCAACCCCCCTCCCCGATCCCGCAGCAACCCTGACACTCCTCCAGCACCCTCCAAATGCCCGAGCACTACTTCCGCCGCGTCCCCATCCCGCAGAAGCAACAGCCCTACTTCTGCGGCCAGCACGTCCTCCTCGCGCACAGCAAAGCGTACCACCTGGCCAAATCGCTGAACCTCACGGGCCCGGTGACGCTCAAGAACAACGGCTACTACAAGGTGCCGCGGACCAACTCCTCCGCCGACGCCGAGGCGACGCAGCGCGCGTGGGACTTCAACGAGGGGTGGTTCGCCAACCCCATCTTCGTCGACGGCGAGTACCCGCGCTACCTGAAGGAGTACGTGTCGACCTTCCTGCGCGACCTGACGGCCGACGAGAAGGCGGCGATCCGCGGCTCGGCGGATTATTTCGCGCATGACGCGTATGCCGCGAAGTGAGTTTGATTCTTCTCTTTTTCCCCCTTTCACTCACCGCGCGGCTTATCGGACAGACCGTGTGTTCGCCCCTCTTCCTTGAAAAGGGGGGGAAAGCCAACCGTCCTGACACCTCCCCATCCTCGCAGGTACTACATGGCGCCCGACGCGGGCGCCGCCGCCTGCCTGTCCAACTACTCGCACCCGCTCTTCCCCACCTGCGCCAACTCGACCTTCGCCCTCCGCGACGCCGACGGCGGCTGGCTGATCGGCCCCGCCGCCGACCCCTACACCTCCTGGCTGCACAAAGCGACGGACTGGATCCCGCAGTTCCTCCACTACATATCAACAACCTGGCCGCACCCCGGCGGCATCGCCGTCTCCGAATTCGGCTTCACGGAGCCGTTCGAGCGCGACAAGAAGCTGCTCGGCGACGTCCGGGCGGACCTGGGGCGGTCGGCGTACTACAGGGAGTACGTCGAGGCGGTGCTGCTGGCGATGAGCCAGGGGGTCAAGGTGGTGGGGCTGATGGCGTGGACGGTCGCCGACAACCTCGAGTGGACGGCGGGTTACGGGGTGAAATTCGGGCTGCAGTACGTGAACCTGACGACGCAGGAGAGGGCGTACAAGGCGAGCTTCTTCGAGCTGAGGGATAGGATTGGGATGTATATGGAGAAGTGAAAGGGGAGGGGGATGCGGAGGGGTTTGGTGGTTGGATTTGGGGGGCGGGAGGTACGTTGTCGGGGAAATGGGCGGATAGTGGGAGAGATTCCTGCTGGACTGTTTGGTAACGGGATGCTGAAAAAATCTTGGGAGCTGACCATGTGTCACCTCGGCCAATCCCGCTGAACAATGTCACGATTCTGTACGCGTAATATGGCAGCCGTGTGAAGAAAGTCCAAATGGTGATGCAAGCAATCTCTAGATTGTGTGGTATCTCTTTGGCCCGAAATACGATATCTAAAGCGTCTAAATCTAACTCATCTGTTATCTAACGGGAGCAAAACTCACCGCTGACATGATAGCAACCGCTCCCCATACCGAGAGCCAGTGACGCCGTTCCTGAACGATCACTGCTGCCACCCGTCACAACTGAAACAGAGGGCTTCGCACGCACGCCTGGCGTCGCGGTGTTGAGGTCCTCACGCAATCGCGGCAGCTCGAGGCCATCCGCGGCACGACCAGTTCGCGTTGCGGCGCGGGTCTTTTTCGACGTTTCCCAAGGACAATCCGTCGAGGGCGATCAAGCCGCCCCTAACCCTTGAAACCTGGCGTTTCCAAATTCCTACTCTTCGTTCCCGCCTTGCGAGCTCAAGTCCTCGTCACCCACTCCGGAACAACCCTCTTGGCGAACTTCATGAACTTGAAGAAGCCGACGGCGTATTCGACATTGCCGTACGGATCCGTGACACGCTCGGGGAAAGCGATGCCAGCGCCGAACAGCCCCGGCACGAACTCCTTCTCGTCCCCGCTCGCGTTCGGCTCGCCCGACGCCGTGGACGACATGCTCGTCGCGGCGCTGCCGGCGGGGACGCTCCGGACGAAGCGGCCGGTCAAGTTGTCGTAGATGACGTCGAGCGGCTCGGCGGGGGCGCCGTCGCCGTCGGTGACGGACAGCCGGGGGAGGGGGTCGCGCTTGTAGCCGACGGCCTGGACGACGTGCGAGCAGCCGGGCAGCTCGAGCTTGTAGACGGCGTCCTCGTCGCCGGCCGGGGTCCACACCTTCTTGACGAAGGCGCTGACGGGGCTGGCGGCGAACTTGTCCTCCTCCAGGTTGTCGCGGGCCCACTGGGCGGCCTCGCCCTTCAGCCCCGTGTTGTCGCGCAGGATCCAGCCGTCCATGTACTCGGCGTAGCGCAGCGGGTTGCGGGTGAACCACTTGACGCGCAGGTTGGGGTGCGAGGTGCGGGCGAGGTTGAAGAGGTTGCGCAGAACCAGGATGGCCGAGTGCGAGGCGCCGACGACGGCGACGGTGGCGGGCTCTTCGGGGTCGAAGGTTTTGGCGAGGATGGAGGGGGTCAGGGCGGTGTCGAGGTGGAGGGAGCGCAGGCGCAGGTCCTGCAGCTGGTCGAAGATGGGCAGCGGCTGGGTGACGGGGCTGGAGCCGGTGCAGAGCACGACGTTGGGGGTGACGACGGGGGCGCCGTCGTCGAGCGAGACGGTCCAGTGCTTGGTTTGCTGTTGTGCGGCTGCTGTCAGCTACGCCTCAGAGGACTGTGGAGGGCGGGTGGGCGCGCACCTTGTCGAAGACGGCTTGGGTGACCTTGCCCATCTGCGGTTGGACATGTTCGTGGCGGGTCAGGCCGTCGGTGAGCATCAGGCACAGGTCGGCGGCCTTGCTGAGCTCGCAGCCCGTGTCCTGAGGCAGTTCGCGGAGAGCGGTGGCGGCATTGGGCTGGGGGGTCTTTTCGACGATCTGGCGCAGCGGAGTGGTGGCTTCGGCCCAGGCGAGGAACAGCTTGACGGCGGTGTTGCTGGGAGGGAGGGTCAGCGAACCAGGACAGGAACAGGAACAGGAACAGGACGGAAGCGGAAACTGACCTGGGGACCTCTCTGTAGCGGGCATTCACGCGGCCGGCGCGGAAGTGCGGGTCGACCCAGAGCATGCGCTGGGCGGGAAGCTTGTCCTGCTGGTCGAGCAGATTGCCGAGCACGGTGATGCCCGCAGGCCCGCCTCCGACAACGACGGCGGCGCAATTTCTCTGGCTGGATGAGGACGAGTAGTACATGATGCTATAGCGGCGAGCGATGGCGAAATACGCTCTACCGGGCGCGCGCCTCGGCGCCTTATGAAGGAGCAGGTCGGCAACGGCCATGGCTGCAGCTGCACGGGTGCCAGGTGCCAGGGGACGTTATCTTGGGGCTTGAGACAGTGACAGTGCAGAGGGAGCGCGCACAGGGTCTGCACGAGACGCGCGTGAGAGAGAAAGTTGTGATTGCCCCGGCTTGTTGCGTGCTACCTCGGAGCTAGCCCGCCCTGGCCACCCCCCGGCCCCTGCGCTCCCCATTCGCTGTGTTCCCCGTCGCCGACATGCCCGATAAGAGCACCAGCTGCACCTCCAGCGCTCAACCTTCCGACCTACGCGGCGAGTGGGACGCCCTGATTCCCCATGCGATCACCTCTCGAAACACCCTGCCTACGTACGACTGTCCGACCGGTCAATGCCATCGTCCAATCCTCGATCCAGCTTGAACTAACCACTCTCTCCACGAACTATTTCGTGCTCCAATTGCACCGCCGAGTCGTCATCTCCACGCGTTAAAACCCATGTGACGGCCTCGACCATCTCCCAACTTGTCTCAACCCCGCCGGATGCCACCTTCCTTGCGTCACCTCTCGCGACGCCAGCTCATTCTCAAGCTTCCTGCGCCGTATCACCTGCTCTGATACTCCTTGGATGCTCCATACGGATCGCCTATCCCTGCATTGAACCTCCATTCCTTCAGGCCCGGATCGCCGACCTGCCGGGGACCATCCCTCCTCGGCGACCTCATGGCCAACCACCACCATTTCATTACGATAGTCGTCCCCGCCTCCCGCACCCCCGGTGCTGTCCATGCGTCCCACGTAGTAGTACCTGCGCATCGTCCGTCTCAGCTGACGTTGGCCATCAGAGCTTCACCTGCCTTAGGCCGCCGATACCCGTCCCGTCCCTTGTTCCCCTGACTTGTCGGCCACATGAGAAGGGGCATCTCGTTCTAAGCCGGTGCCTGGCTGAGGCGCCCCGACGGACACGTGGGCTTCCGTTGGCTGCGATCCGTCTCGTCTTTGCGGGGTTTCTGATGTAAGTGTACCTTAGTGTCTGGGGGGATGCCTTTCACCGCCAGGATTTCCCACTGCTCAAGGATCGCTGCCACGCAATGAGGGGGCGCCAATTTATTGTATCTCGCTAGTCTCCGCTGAACCTCAACGTCGTCGGGCCTCTCCGACGACCCTTGAACCGCTGTTAACCTGCCGCTGCACGTCCACTTTTCCCTTGCAGCCACGGTAGCCTGACATCCACCACTACTCAGTTCCTTGACTCTTCTCCTTTCTACCGAACCGGGCATTGGGCTTCTCCCTCTTCTAGGACCTCAAGGATTTCTTTCTGCTTGGCCAGCGCCGATACTTATTCTCTTCTCTACCTGCCCACCCAGACGTAACACCAACCGACTAAATTCGCTTTCCGACACCTTCTTCACGCCCACGTCACTGCCTGAGTGAGAACCTAACAGCGTCGACTCTCAAACAATCTCTCATTCGTCATGGTGCTGCATGGATTCTACCGCAAGGCTTGATCGTCTGTTGTAGCGAAAGCATTTGCCCTTCTCAACACCGCTTGAAAACATATGAGCGGTTTCTGCGGGTACCTGAAGCGCACGTTCGGACGTAGATGTGGATTCAAGAATCATACAAGGATGCCCAGACGCCGGCTTCAACTATCCACGCGCAGTCAAGTCTACCGTCTTGCGGATTGATGATCGCAGAAGGTAAGGGGGTTTTTTTTTTTTGTATAGCCTGCAGGTATTTCTTCCAACCTCGTTAGCTCGAAGACGCCGACTCTAGCTCCCAGCATGACTTGGAAGCCTTAGACTAGAAGGCAAGTCGTAGCAGAGTTTGCCTTTTCTGTGTCCGGCTAAAAATGGCATACGTTCCTGCATGGGGAGTCGAAGCAAACATGCGGATGTAGATGTAAGCTTTTAAGAAGTTACACAAAACCACTCAGACGTGGACTTTGACTACCGACGTAAGCAGGGTAAAATTAGCTCAGCTGCTAAACGGACCAATGAAGACTTCGTAGACTCATAGATCCTTCCCGTCTTTGATATCAAATCACGGCCCGATTTAATGAGAAGCTACTACAAAAGGGACAACTTGGGAATAAACTTAAAACTCGATTAAACCAGGTTAAGCTCAACGATATCAGCGCCCAAGAAGAAATCCATTCTGTATCCACGACATATTCCGATCCGGCGGTACCCGGAAATAACTTGACAGTGTTCCAGAAGCAGCATCACGGAACTACCGATTTCGAGACAGAAAATAAGCATGTTCTCGTCTCGCACACGGTACGCGTCCTGAAAGTAATCAAGCTGGCCGAGGATTTCTTCCCTTGGAGCCTGATACGCAAGCACACGACCTGATGTCAGGTCAACGGAGTGAGTGGAGGCGTCCGGCCTCATGGCAAAAGAAAATCTCTCTTGGCCCTCACTTGTCCGGCTGATATCGGACCACGCCGTGTAGATCGACCCTGGATCCTGGAACGACCGCAGTTTCCCACGAACGCGGAGCGATCTCGTCTTAGCCCCGTCCGTGATAGCCTCGACAACTGACCGCCGCTCGTCTGCTTCAGCCCGTCCACTCAGCAGCTCGAACTCCTCCGCTTCCGAGAAGCCATCCCAATCCACGCCGACGCCAAACGGCACCGACGCCCACGACCACGACGGCGCCTCCGGTCTCACTTCGTCATCCCCAACAGCCCGAGCAGCAGACCACGCCAGGTCCTCCGCCAACGACAGCCGCCACAACCCCGCCAGATACTCATCCCCGCTCCTCACCTCCAAATACTTCGCGGCCAGGCCCGAAATCGCCGGGAAGCGATCCCCGACGTTCGTGCACGCGCGCCGGGTGTACGACTCGACGATCCCCACCCAACAGCGATGCAGCTCCGCCCCCGCCGTCCTCCTCCTCGTCTCCAAGAACCCCCGCACGCCCTCCCCGTCCCCGTCCCCGTCCCCCTCCTCCCCGCCATACACCCTCGGCCGCCGCCTCCTCCCCCCTCCCTCCCCCACCCCCTCTCCCCCCCTCCCCCCCGCACACTCCCACCACACCCTCTGCGCCCCCCACCCCACCACCCTCGGACTCAGCCTCTCCTCCTGCAACGTCCACGCGCGCCGCGCCACCGGCGCCCCCCTCCCCATCTCCCCGCCGCCCACCTCCCACGCCGCGATCCACCAGCGCCCGGCCAACCGGCACCCCGCACCGCCACCGCCACCGCCACCGCCGTCCCCCTCGAACCCCCACGCCTCCCTCCGCGCAAACAGCCGCTTCCCCACCCCGTCGTTGCACGCCACGGACAGCGTGTACGCCGCGTTCCCGTACACCTCGTGCATGCGCGCCGCCTGCGCGGGCCAGTCGCCGCCGGGCCCCTGGACGATGCACAGCGCGTCGATCCAGAGGAGGGAGGTGCCGAGGGCGTGCGCGAGGGCGACGGCGTCGCGGAGGGTGGGCGGGAGGGAGGAGGTGGGGAAGGGGCGGTGGAGGCGGGCGGGGAGGTTGGCGGGGGTGGTGGTGTATTCGGCGGCGGCAACCGACGACGACGGGTCCCCCCAGCAGTAGCTCAACGCGGCGTAGGAGAGGGGTGGGGAGGAGAACGGCGGCGGGGCGATGAGTTGGACTTGCTGGGCCGAGGGCGGGCGGATGGCGAGCAGCCGCGTCGGGTTGGCGGTCGAGGTGCGCAGGTTGCCGCAGAGGGGGTGGGTGGCGGTGCAGGTGCGCAGCCAGGCGCGGGCGGAGCGGGCGATGGAGGGGTGGAGGGGGTCGGCGGGGAGGGAGGAGGGGGCGATGGCGTTGGTGGGGGTGCAGGAGATGAGGGCGGATGTGGTGGTGGTGTGCGCGGTGCCGAGGCTGACGCGGAGGGTGAGTTCGTCTTCGGCCGTGGGCGATTGGAGGAGCGTGATGAGGACGGGTTCGGGTAGTGTGTCGAGGCTCGCGGCGGCGTCGGCGGTGGGTTGTCGGAGGAGCAGCGCTTTGCGGAAGATGCGGCAGGCGACGCATTTCTGGGCGCAGGCGTGGAGCTCGAGGTAGTTGGCGTGGATTTGGACGGGGCGTAGGGATTGGCGCTTTGGGTGCTGTTGGAGCTGGAGTTCTTGGTGGGCGTCGAATAGGTTCTTCAGGGTGGACCAGCAGCTCCTGCATTTGTATTGGAGGTCGTCATCTTTTCGCACTTCGGTGTTGTCCACGGGAAGGGAATCCGAGAATAGTTGGAGGAATCCTTTGAGAAAGGCCATCGGAACGGGCTGACATGGACTGGGCCATTGACAAAGGAGACAAAATGGGACAGGCGATGTGGTTAAGAGTGGGGTGTTCAGCGGTAAGTTTGTGTGACAAGGCTGAAACTTGATTTGAAAGCAGATCAGGCGCGGTTGCCTTGACGGATTCTGGTGTGCAAGGGGTTGTAGCAGCTGACAACGGGCATAAACTTACTTTGTTGACTACGATCGGTCAAACAAAATAACGGACTGACGGAATAAATCTGTAGGGATTTGGGGCTTCCGTTCGGATAGATTCACTGCAGTCCGGTTGTCGAGACGAATGCCTACACTTTTCGAGAAGCTCTGTTGCCTGCTCCGCATGTTTCGCGCTAGCCTTGGGATGGCCGCTCAGCTTACAGGATAATGCAAGGCTGCCAATACCTCGACTGGTCAGCCTATTTTGGGCGAATGATGTTGCACAGCTGCGCCATGCGAAGGGGGCTGAGCCCATCCGTCCTAAGTCATATTAACTCTGTGGTCATCCCAAGAGCGCTTACTGCGAACGACATACCGCTCAGCAACAGAATCGAACACTTCCCAACGCTACCTGGTAATAGTAATTACCGCGCAAATGTCAAACTCGATTTACTGGACCTTCACACATGGATTTTGCGTAATAAGCCATGTCGGAATGATGTTCGCCAGCATGATCGCGTTTGTCGCAACAGATGTCGGCATGAAAGAAAGCTTCGACTCATCCACATACATCAAAGTAACGCCGTGGGGTGCTGGAGGCGTGGTAAGATGATGCACAAGTCCAATCTAGTCAGCAGAATTCATTGGCTAAATGCATCTTGTACCGCAGTCAACGTATGCATTGTTTTGCAACCTCGTCCTGTTCAGCACGCTCTATAAGTTGAACCAACCGAACCAAGACGAGACGGCGGAGAAACGCCATTTGAAGCGGCAGGTGGCTGTTGCTATCGGAGTTCTCATCAACCTGTGCTTTGTGGTTGCGGACAGTGTCATGGCATCCTATTTGGCAAGCGCCAGTAGGATGCTCGTGCACAGCTCGACTGCACCGATGAATTTCGCCTGTTTTATGGCATCAGTGAGCGCGTAAGTTCCCTTTAAGCCGAGACTGAATCGAAGCTAATGCGACTTTAGAATCGCGGCCGGTGCCACGGTTGCCGTTGACATTCTCAAGCTCAGAAAATGGGGAAACGACATGCAAGGAGTCCACATGCTCATAGAGGAAACAGACCTGCTTGTTATGGATAGTGAGCGAGATGTCGAGGGCTACAAGGACTAGATAAGATTAAATGATGAGAGCACGCGCCTCGTGCGCCGAGAAACGCAATGCGAACCCACTCTGACGTCGGCCCTTTGAGGAACTACAAGAAAATCGACGGACAACCGCTTGCTCCTCGCTCTTCAATGCGACGCATCTCCGACGACAGATCCAGTGGTGTGCCAATGACAGAAGGCGGAAGTTTGCGGGTTTTGGCGGGAAGGCGCGGGTTCTCGTTTCGAAGACCATTTTCCAGCTTGGAGCGGGCGGCAGTTGGGCGTCGGGTAAAAGGTTGCGGGTGCCCAGCGTTATATAGGGAGCAAGTGGTTACGGGTTGCCGTTAACGTTGCGGGTGAAAAGCTCGTGGCGGCCATGACTCCCTTTCCCGCTGAAACCGAGGTCATTTCTTCCCTTCACCAACGCCTCCCCCGGCTTTTGCTCTCCGTCCGCGTGGCTGTGATCCCGTCCGCAAGGCCGTGATTCGCGGGGAGCGCTTGTCTGAAGCCGCATACGGAACGGCCAGCTGATCCTCCGCCCACGGGTGTTCGCGGGTTTGAATTCCGAGCTGAGCAGGAGACGCCGGGGCCAAGACAGGATAGCGGCGAGCTGGGCGCGAAGTCGGAGGGGGAAGTGGCGATGAGTCGAAGCACACTGGCTGCGGGTTGAGCCCGAGGCCCGTTTTAACAGAGCTTTCTGCGGCGCAGGCAGGCCTCGAAGCTGGACATAGCCGAAGCCGAAGCAGGCGCGGTCTGGCCGGTGGCCGGCCGTCAGAAGTACGTACCCGACGCGGCCGGGACGTCCAGAACGCGCTCGCAGCGTCTATTTTTTGCCGCACCACGTGGCTTGAACCACATCTGGCTGCATTTACGGCGGCTGCGGCCAATGACGGGCGGCGCTGACGGGAATTCCTCATTTTGGGCTGGGGGTTGCAAGATAAAAGGCCTCTGGAATCAGACCACAAAGTGGGTCCGAGTTACGCTATTCGGAAGGCTTCGGTCAGCAGTGGCCAGCAACCATCACAAGGCTGTTCTCCCCACTTCCCCTGCCCAAGGCTCGGGGATATTTATACCGCCCGCTGCCCTGGCCCCTCTTCCAAAATTTTGTTTTGCTAGTCACTCCTTTTCCCCATTTCCCCACGTCTTTCGGTTTCCTTTCAAGATGGTTCTCGGTCCGACCGCCCGCCGCTGGCTCCCCTACATGAACTTTGGCGTCGCCATCTCGGCCCTCGCCTTCCAGACCGGCGTGCTGTACCCGTGGCACGAGGAGCTGGACCACGAATTCAAGAAGCTGAAGGCGGAGCACAAGGAGCAGCTTCACATCTACCACGAGTTGAAGCTCAAGCGTCTGGAGGATCTGGAGAGGAAGGTGGCCGCCGAGCGCGCAGCCCACAAGGTATGGAGGATGGAGGAACCGCGCCTGACGCACAAGGAGGTCGCTCACAGAGAACTGCAGGCCTCCGCTTGGCTGCCGTGGCAGCGCGAAGCCTCGCCCAACTAAGCCACCCACATCGACCCATCAGGCAACCGCTCACACGACACCGACCGACATGGCGCTACCCGGGGGGCACAGCCGCATTGGAACCCATACGAACGAACGAACGAACGACCGCACCCCGTCTGGAACAATCTCTTTCGGCTTCTCGTCTCTCCCTCTCTTAGACGCATAGACGCGCGAGCATTGCGCATGGTCCTCAGGCGTTGGATGTGGTTTGTCCTCTTTTTTGGCAGCAAAGGGTTCTCCAGTAATTTCCTCGATACCCCTTTACACAACTTTGCGCTTTCCATCCATCAACTACACGGCAAAACACATAAAACCACAAACAAATGTCAAAGCACCTCAAGACCTACAAAGCATGACTGTCGCCATGTGAGTCGCCTTATGCTGCGCTTCTCCAAGGCAAGAAGACACTTGCGCCGATATCGGCGGGCCGAACAGCAGACTGCGAGATGGCTTATGAGAGCTCGTTTTAGGATCGCCTGACAGCACATGACTGCTTGACGGTTCGTATTTCGCGTTAACAGTCCGGTTGGCTAGTAATAAGTGTCGACCAGTAGTATCTCGGGCGAGTGTTGGCTCCTTTGCCAGTAAGATGGGTGCCACAGCCTCACGCTGTCACGTGCTCATAGCCTCGGCTGGCTCTCGTGCTCTCATGGCTCCAGCTGCCTGATTGGGCAAGTCTGTTCGCGTCTCCCCGCCGTGTGGCGGTGGAACCGACGGCTGCTTCGTGGGACACGATGTACATAACCGACGTGCAGTACTAGTGATAGCAATTTCGTATCAGTGCGACTCGTCTCCGCCGGTAGAGGCAAACTCAATCCATTTTGACATCTTCCTTCTTCTTTGGTGACTTCGGATTGGGAAACCAAGGATGGTGGTTAAATGAGTGTCAGCAGGGGCGGTGCAGCAAACCCAGGAATGGGCATGAGGCTCTTCACTCCTGCGGCATACAATAGTTATCACTGCCTCTTCCCGACTGTGCCCCGCACACCCCTGCCTGGCGCCATTTAAATGCCCCACGACGTCACGAAGAGCCAACCAACCACTCCCACACCGTTTCGAATCCTTCCGGGGCGGAATCGAGCCGACCGCCGTTGAATCATAACACCCGGTTTATGCTGTTTCTTTCCCGTCCAGGCCCGATCAGCGAATGGCTGCGACGGGACGGCGAAGATCAGTCGCATCACTTGCCGCCTTGACGGTAGCCCCGTTTCAACTCCAGAGCCAAAACGGCTGACTCAGATCAGCTCATTCATGCGCGGCCAAACAATGACGCCTTCGATTCATCTAAGCCGGATGATCCGCCAGCTCGACCGCTCCAGATGAACTCCGCCACGACAGCAGCTCCTGCCCGATTCCGCTAGCGCCAGAGTCGCTGTCGTGCTTGTTATCTCCGCCCTGCAAATAATGGCGCGACCTGCAAGGTACTGCCCGCAGAAGAAGCCGAGTCCTGCCACCTTAAAAGCCAGCCTCTTCGCGCCTTGGGAAAGCTTGGATTGCCACACTCGGCAGTCTTGGTGTTGCTTGTCACGATGAAGCCTTCTTTCGCTTTGCTTAGCGCCGCCGCCGCCCTGCTCCCCTTCGCTGCTGCGAAGCAGGGTCGCGGCCCGCTGCACGCCTTCCAGCGCGCCGACGAGGTCAAGAAGGGCTTCTTCGAGAAGCGCGATGCCGCCGCCGCCCAGGCCCAACTCGCCGCCGCCGACCTGCCCAAGCTGCAGAGGCGTGCCTCGCCCTTCGCCACGAACAAGACCGAGTGTACGCATGCCTTTTCCCCTCGAAGAAAGGTCGAGTGCTGACCTGACCGCCCCGCAGCCTTCGCCGTCGATGGCACCAACATCCCTGATGTTGACTTCGACATTGGTGAATCCTACGCCGGTCTGTTGCCTATCTCGGACAACGCCAACGAGACCCGGAAGCTGTACTTCTGGTACGTGCGCTTGCTCGACCTTTCACCGCTTTGATGCTGATCAGAATCAGGTTCTTCCCGTCCACGAACCCCAACGCTACCGACGAGATCACCATCTGGTATGCACGCTGGAACTCTCCGAATCCTCTTCGGTTGCATTTGTTAATTTCTTTTCCCCCAGGTTCAACGGTGGCCCTGGCTGCAGTTCTCTCAGCGGCCTGCTGACTGAGAATGGTCCGTTCACGTGGGAGGCCGGTACCTACGCCCCGGTGCAGAACCCCTACACCTGGGTCAACCTGACCAACATGCTCTGGGTCGAGTAAGCTTTCCCTCGGAAAAAAAAAAAGTCTCCAGCCTACAGGACCATCCATTAACATTCCCCTCCCAGACAACCCGTCGGTGTCGGCTACTCCCAGGGCGAGCCCGACATCACCAACGAGCTCGAACTCGCCAAGGAATTCGCCGGCTTCTACAAGTCCTTCGTCGACACCTTCGACGCGCACGGCAGCGAAGTCTACATCACCGGCGAGAGCTACGCCGGCTTCTACGTACCCTACGTAGCAAACGAGTTCCTCAACCGCAACGACACCGACTACTACAACCTCGCCGGCATCGCCATCAACGACCCCATCATCGGCGACGAGGTCCTGCAGCAGGAAGTCATCGTGCCGCAGTACGTCGACTTCTGGTCCAACCTCTTCTTCCTCAACGACAGCTTCACCAAGGACCTGCAGGCCCGCGCCGACGCCTGCAACTACACGACGTACCTGGAAACCTACCTCACCTTCCCGCCGCCCCAAGAACCCTTCCCGCTGCTGCCGGACCCGTACGTCGACGAGGACGCCGCCCCCTGCGACCTGTGGGACGACGTGTACGCGGCCGCGCTCGAGGTGAACCCGTGCTTCAACATCTACCACATCACCGAGACGTGCCCGCACCCGTACTCGGTCCTCGGCATCGTCAACAGCGGCGACTACTCGCCGCCGGGCGTCGAGGTGTACTTCAACCGCTCCGACGTCAAGGCCGCCATCAACGCCCCCGTCGACACGAACTGGGCGCAGTGCACGGACAGGAGCGTGTTCGTCGGCGGCGGCGACCAGAGCCCCGGCCCGGCCCTCGACGGCACGCTGCAGAACGTCGTCGAGCGCACGAACAACGTCATCGTCGGGTCCGGCAACCTCGACTTCATCCTCTCCACCAACGGCACGCTGCTCGCGCTGCAGAACACGACGTGGAACGGCAAGCAAGGGTTCCAGGAGTACCCGGGCAAGCCGCTGTACAGCCCGTACCACGTGGAGACGAGCGGCGGCGCGCTCTCCGGCGCCGGCTTGCTGGGGACCTGGGGCGCAGAGCGCGGGTTGACCTTCTACCAGACACAGCTCGCCGGCCACGAGCTGCCCGGCTACACGCCCGGCGCCGCGTACCGCGCGCTGGAGGTCCTGCTCGGACGCGTGTCGGACTTGAGCGTGGTGGGCGACTTCACTACACAGCCGGGGGGCGGGTACAACGGGGCGAGCAACTCGTCGGCGGTGCAGTTGAAGAGGAGCGGCGGGATGGGGTTGGAGTGGCAGGCTTGATTGGAAAGCGTCGACTGCTGAGGATTGCTCGTTTATGAAATGATGAGCTTAGAGGAGAAGCTTAAATAATAGTCTAGCAAGTGTTGGTAGTGACGTAAAAGTTAATGTATTGCTGTGACCAGATGAACTTGTGCCCAAACAAACATCGAGGGCAGCCGAGGGGTTGGTATCATTGTGTTCTCCTTCCAGACTTGTTCGTGTCTCGCGTGATGGGCTAAAGTGGTTGTAGTAATGCTTTTGCTATGAAGATGAGGTTGGTAACGACGTGGCGGACTGTCCATCCCTTTTTCACTGCTCAATGACACTCCGCCATCCTTTCACTTGTCAGTGATGTGGCCTACTCTATCCGTTTACTCCTAAACGATACCCGTTGAGTGGTTTGGTCTTTAGTAGATGGTGTTGCTGATGGGTAAAGAGATGAAGTGGGCGTCATTGATCCATATTGCTCCATAATATCAAAGCCCCGCCGAGGACGCTACGCTCTTCTACGTGGGCAGTTGAATCCCGTGTGCGGACGTGGATGTGAATCCTTAAACGAGTCTTCTATGAGTAGTTGAATCCAATATCCCGGCGCATTTATGTCCGTTTAAGACTCACATCTACGTCCGGACCTGGGATTCGACTACCCACGCAAGTGTAGTGCAATATCTCTGAGGCAGGTGTGAGTGGACTTGACTCTTTTGCAACTCGCTGTGTTGTCATATACCCTTCAACCCCTGTTTTTCGAACATCACCAACCAGCAGAGCAACCAAGGAAACCCCCTTCATGAATTCATACAATCCATTCTACTCTACGAAACAGTTTCACTTTTACGCCTTCCCATTTATTCGTCCCGTCCCGTCCCTATATAGTACAAACCTCCCCCATCTCGACAAAAAACCCCCTTTAAAACGCAGTCCACCCATTATCCGCCGCAATGACCGCGCCATTGATCCCCTCCGCATTATCGCTCGCCAGATGCACAATCGTCTTGGCCAACTTCTCCACATCCACACTCCCGGGCAAGATATTCGCCAAGCTGGCCGCCGTCTGCTGGCCCTCCTCGTTGAAGTCGGCGGGGACGCTGCTGGCCAGGTTCGTGTCCATGGCGCCGGGCAGCACGGCGTTGCAGCGGACGCCCCTCTTCGCGTACGCGGCGGCCGTGTTCCGCGTCAGCCCGACGAGGCCGTGCTGGGCGGCGGTGTACGCGGCGCCTTTGACGAGCAGCATGTGAGCGTAAGTCTCGGGGTCGAGCTTCTGGTAGAGATGGGCGCTGCCCCCGCCGGGCCCGACGGCGCCGACGGCGGCCGCCAGCACGGGGGCGATGGACGACATACCTGCGGCGGCGCCGCGCGCGGCCGCGGCCGCGGCGACGTTGACGATGTTGCAGCCGCGCGTGGACTTGGGGTCGCGCGAGAGGAAGTGGCGCACCGCGTGCTTGGACATCAGGGCCGGCCCGGTCAGGTTGACGGCGAGGACGCGCGCCCACAGGTCCGCGTCCAGCGTGTCGACCGGGTCGTAGCCGTCCATGATGCCGGCGCAGTTGATGAGCACGTCCAGCCGGCCGAAGCGGCGGATGCAGTGCTCGACGGCGGCGGCGGCGCCCGTTTCGTTGGAGACGTCGGTCACGGCGGTGGAGAGCTTGTCGAGCGGGCCGACGTGCCAGAGCTTTTCGAAGTCGTTTTCGGTCTCTTTCACGCGCTCCTCGTTGACGTCGCAGATGACGACTTTGGCTTTGTTGTCGCTGCAGGCTTTGACGATGGCGCGGCCGAGGCCGCCTGCGCCGCCGGTGACGAGGACGACTTTGTCTTGGAGGAGGGTGGGCATGGTGGGTGGTGGTGGTGGTGGTGGTGGTGGTGGTAAAGGACGGAAGTAGGTGCTGGGAGGGAAGTGTGAAGGTGAATTGCAAGGGAAGGGGAGAAAAGAGGGACGGGAGGAGTCGGAGGTTGCGGTCTTTATGAGAACGGACGTCTCAAGCTTGAGCTCGAGCTCCTGGTGAGCCAGCCCACTTCGCGGCCGAGTGGGCGGCGTGGCAGTGAGCGGGTTGACGTCTTGCCAGCTGGAGCTCATGCGGGTCTCTGCGGGGAACTCAAAGGCGGTCTGTCCGCGCAGGCTTCCGGGCCAATGGGGGGCTGAGGTCTGAGCAAGAGCGGTCAGTGTCTGTGTGTGCGGGACCCACCCGTGCCCTAGCATCCCGCTCGGCCCGACCCAAAACGCCCATCGTGGCCTTTATTTAGGCCAATTGAGGGGTTCTAGAATCTTGCTGCTTTCCGAGATGCCGTGTTGGTGGCATTGGCGGAGCTGCTGCTGTGGCGGTGTTGGATGTCTCTGCCTGTCGTTCCGGTAGAGATGACGACGTGGTGTGGTGTGGTGTTCACCAGCTCAGGCCAACCGTCGCTCAATACCTAACCGACCCAGGCGCAGCTCCTCGACACCAACACTTGCCTCTTGACAAGTGTAGCCTCTCGTACACTGAGTTCTCTCAACACACCGCAGTCACTGAAGCTTCCCACAAAACACTTTCAGGATCCATTCGGCCGAGTTCCAGCCAGCTCCGAGTCTCGGACATCCGGCATCCAGACGTCCCAGCCAAAGCACCCATCCGCCAGTGAAGCCTAAGAGGAAGGATTTGGTCCTCTCAGCCCATGCCAACTTCTCCGGTCGGTATTGGAATTGACTGAAGGAGGCGTGGAGGGGAATTATAAGCCGATGGCGGGATATTATCTCCGACGACCCCGGAACACCCTCCTCGGATATTTATCCGCGGGTAATGAAAGGCGAGGAGCACTGAAGATCCCGACGCTCCCCTCCGGCCACGTGGGAGAATGAGGATTGGCAGGATGACGGGAGGATCCCGAAGGGAAGTGATGCCGTTTGCCCTGCATATGCGGGTGAACGATTTGCGGGAGTGGCCGTTTAGGCGAGTGGAGGTTATTTTGACATCGACGAATGCTCAGACTACAGGAAATTTGCATTTTACAAGGGCTGTTCACTATGGTCGCATCCGTAAATTCTTGGATCGCTGTCCTCGCCCATCCCGTGAAATGCTACACAACAGGTCGCGAGCTATTAGTTGGGATTTCCCGATTCGTGAGCCAACTAGCAGTCGGCTGACGGCAGATTGGTCTATCTGCAGCTGGAAGAGACTCCCATTCTTACGTGAGCTGTCAGGCTAGCCGTGTCCTCCACATATTCCTTGCCTGACAGTTCTGCCTGGCCATCTTGCTGAGACATCCCCCCTGGTCCACTGCCAATCACCTACAAGCACGTCAGCCAGATGACTATGCCACTTGGTCCAGGCGTGTCCATCTCTTTGCAAGGCTGAGGGCGGGGTGAGAATCCTTTCACATAAGCCCCACGAAAAAGTTGACCAGCCGCGCCCGAGGAAATTCTAAATCTTGATCTTTCCCCAGCACTTTGAAAAGAACAGTTCTCTCCCAGACCGCCGCTATTCAGCGTTAAGCCTCATATTATATCTCGAATCCAGAGCATAGGGAGCGCCGATGTCACATCGAATCTCACGCCTTCTCGGGACCTCCTCAAATGGACGACAACGTCCGGTTCCAGACACAAGTCCCAGCACGCCAGAACAGCCACTCCAAGGAAGCTCAAGGTCGAACAGACTAGTCTCGGAAAACAAGGTGCGACGTCGCAAGGACTGCAATTACTGCACATCTATGCTGCAAGATGGCGGCATACAGGTCCCAGATGCCGAGAGGTTCTGCAATTGGTTGTTCCATGAAGACACCGTAAAGTCTGTATTCGAATTCAAAAACATCTCCAAATGGAACCTGATCTGGACGAATCAGCATCTTTGCGCGTTTTGCTCCCATTTGCGCCTCATGAACTTACGCCACTACGGCTGCCTACACCTGGGATCCGACGATTGTCATGTCTTCTGGATCTATTTAGACGATACCGCAACGTTACGCAGTCGTTCAAGCTGCTTCTTCTGCCAGTTGATCATCAAAGTCATCGACAGATGCTCAGAGTGTCGTTCAAAGACTGGAGCGCTCTCTCGAGTTAAGCTGCGCTTCTGTACAGAGCCCGTTCCTTGGCTTTGTCGTATGAATGTCCTCGACGAGGACAACGAGGTCATTACAACGCTTAAGTTGACCGTCGGCCACCGTTTTGCGTTTCCCAGGAAGCCTGTCTTACGGATAATGAGAATCGACTGGAAGAAAGTAAACAGTTGGTTCCGCCATGAGATTTTGGCATCCTGCGGGAATCGACCGGCCAATTTCAGAGTCATTGATGTTGCAAATTCCTGCATCATCGAGGCACCTTCTGGGTGTGAATATGTCACACTGAACTACGTTTGGGGGGACGCGCAACCCTCCGATAAGGTGTTTCAGGCAACGAGAGCGAATATCGCCGATCTCACACTTCCTGGAGGCTTATCAGAGCAGAACATTCCTCGTACGATCAAAGATGCCATGGCTGCCTGTTCTCTGCTAGGCAAAAGGTATCTCTGGGTGGACAGGTTCTGTACAATCCAGGACGATCCGGAGTTATGCCAAAGGCAGGTTGATGCAATGGGCGACATCTATAAGCAAAGCTACGTTACCTTGGTAGCTTGGGAAGGTGATGGGGCGCACTTTGGTCTTGGAGGGGTTTCGAAGACTCGAGAATACGAATTATCGCTCCAAGGAGTAAAAATTCAAGAGTATTGCCCTGATCCAGAAGAATTGCCGAAGACAGTCTGGAGCTCAAGAGGCTGGACCTTGCAGGAATCTTTACTTTCCCGTCGCCTCTTGATATTCACAGAGAAATCGGTTTTTCTCGAGTGCTTGGAACATGGATATTTGCACAAGGATACCGCGGATGACACTCGCACAACAAAATTTCTCCACGAAAATTCCCCATGTTCCGGTTATTTTGAAAAATTGCACGACTTCACACGCCGAAGCCTGGGAAATCCGATGGATATTTTACGAGCCTTTACAGGAATCATGCAGAACGACTTCGGCACAGACCACCTGTACGGGTTACCCGTCATTTTCTTTTCGGATGCATTGCTTTGGTTACCCACGCATTGTACGCATTCACGGAAGACGCAAACGGGTCTCGTATTTCCAAGCTGGTCATGGACTTCAAGTATGGCTTCTATTGAAAACGTTAGGCACCACGAGTGCAGTTTTTCGATGCCCGTGGCTTCATGCGCATCTGCAATGGACAATTCAAATGGTGATTCGCAACTTTCAGTCATGTCAGTAGCCGGGCTGCTGCATCAAGATAGATACAACTGTAGCCGAGGCTGTATTGGTTTTGCAAACATTGCTCGCAGAGAAAAGTTGATCGGCACGAGCTCTCCCGCACCATCCGGTTTCCAAGGCTCCATGGATGAACTGGACTCCTATCTCTGTGGAACCTCCCAGGCTCAGACTGGCTTCCACAATGCGACTGTTTTGGAACAATTCCCAGCTGACCAAGCTAATGCGGCTTTGACTACTCCCGGCGGCCTACTCATCGGCACGCAGAGCACCAAGCTTTTGCTTGGAAATAAGCTCCATACTTTTGGTAGCAGAAACATGTTCAACATCCGCACACGTTACCATCCAATTGGGTTCTTATTTCTCGACGGCATTGAAGAAGAAGAACGGATCATTTCTGAGATCCAGGGTGACGAGGAAGTCTGCATCGAGTTTCTTGCTCTCAGTATTGGCAACTATGTAAGGCCCCCGTTTCTCGTCAAGAGCGATTATCTTAAGGGGTATCCTGCCTTTGACAAGCTGAGCCGGTTCATAATCGAGGATTCCAATTTTTGGTATGATAAAGTGGCAGTCAGCAAGATGATTGGTATCATGGATACAGGCCATGATGGAGGAGATTCACTGTTCTATTATGATGAGGATGCCATCGGCGGATACCCAGACCCGGACGTTCACAATGATAAGTACGGCTCTCGGATAATCATTGTACACATCATGGCTATCGAGACGAAGGATGGAATCTCGCGTCGAATTGGTCTTGGTCAGATTTTCCTCAAAAGATGGGTCGAGTGCAAGCCTCAGTTCGGTACTTTCCTACTCAGGTAGATCTGCATTGGCTGTTCCCTATGTATTTCTTGTTCTTCTGTTCGCAATCTTGAAGTCATTCCACGTTTGCCTCAAGCTCGTCATCACTCAGACTTCGCAATGCCCGAAAGCGCTTTGCGTTCGTGAACAAACACTAGCGACCGAAAGGCGTGCAAAGAACGTGAACAACACAATTCCAGTCATGAATCATCATATCATACTTCAGTACCTAATACCCCAACATCCATCCAACTACCTCCCCATCCCAAGCCACACCCTCTACCTCGCCTCACCCTCCTCAGTCCTCGCCTCGCCGCTCCTCTCCGCCCCCTCACCTCTCTTCACACCAAACTCCCTGTGCGGAATCCTAAACACCAGCGGACTAACCAGCACCATGACCGTCGCCGCGCCCAAAAACCCCGCCGTAACGCCCCACCCCATGCGATAATCCGGCTCGTCCTTATCGGGCCAAATGCGACTCCCATACACGCTCGACAAATTGCCGCACGCATTCACCAGCGCCAGCACGATCGCCCTCTTCTCGGGCGGCGTGTTGATCGTGTTCGAGATCCACGCCAGCGCCAGGGGCAGCGCGGTCCAGATGCCCGCGGCGACGAAGCACGTCATGACGTACCGCACGACGTGGTGCGTGACGGCGGCGCACACGACGGCGCACGCGCAGCCCAGCGCGAGGAAGGCCGCGACGAAGGGGGCGCGGGCGCCGTTGCCGCCGCGGCGGCGCTGCACGCGGTCCGCCGCGACGGCGGCGCAGTTGGCGACGAGGGCGGCGACGACGTAGATGGGGACGGTCATGTACTGGGCCGTCACGCTGTCGTAGCCGAGCGTCGTCGTGAGGGTGGGGATGAAGTAGGATATCGTCCCGGAGCCGACGTTGAGCATCAGCAGCACGAGGAAGAACCACGTGCGGTAGTCGACGACGGCGGCGGCGAAGGCCTGCGTGTGGGTGAGCCGCGCGCCGGCGGTGCTGGCGTCGGCTTCGCGCGAGCGCGTGTCGGCGATGAGGCGGATGGTGGCGAGCTGCTTCTCCTCGAGGCTGAGGGCGGGGGATGTCGCCGGGTAGTCGAGCAGGATGAAGATGGCGCAGAAGGCGACGCCGACGGTGCACACGCCTTCGACGATGAAGAGCCAGCGCCAGCCGCTGATGCCGTGCGCGTTGTGCAGGCCGTCGGTGATGCCGCCGGAGATGAGGCCGCCGAAGGCGCCGGAGAGGGTGGCGGCCGTGTAGAAGATGGTGAAGCGCTTGCCTGGGAGGAGGGGAGGGATGTTAGGAGGCTGGGTTTCGCCGGGGTGCTGGGGGAGGGGCTTTTCTTACCGAGTTCGCCGCTGGTGTACCAGCAGCTCAGCAGGTAGAGCACGCCGGGGAAGAAGCCCGACTCGATGCAGCCGACGACGAAGCGGAAGGCGAGCATGGCTCCGTAGGTCTGGGAGGCGGACATGGCGGCGCTCAGGGCGCCCCAGACGATCATGATGCCGGGCAGGAACAGCGATGGACGCGACCGACTGAGGATCATGTTGGAGGGGACCTCGCAAAGGAGGTAGCCGAAGAAGAAGATGGACAAGACCCAAGCGTACTTCTGGTCATCGAGGTTGAGGTCGTCCTCCATGCCGGCGATCTTGGCGTTGCCCTGACGGGTTGTTAGCTTTGAGGGTGTGGGAGATGGCGGGGTGGATGGGAACTCACGATGTTTGTGCGATCGACATAGTTGAGAATGTACATGATCCAAAGAATGGGCATCAGGCGCAGGTCAATCTTGCGCAAGAGCTTCTTCTCCTCGGCCGAGCCGGGCACATAGTTGCGAAGAGCCTCCTCGAGCTCCTCGTCGACATCGCCCGGCTTCACGGGGTCGGGCATCTCGAGCTGTTCGGCGTGCAGGTTCTCGGCTTTGTCCATGCTCGCACGGACCGACGCCGTCTCGGAGCGACCCATGTTGAAGACTGCAAGGTTGAGGGACTGGGGCAGCAAAGATAAGGGGCGCAGACGGCGGGGAGGGCGAACGGGACGAAAGTGAAGAGAATTCAAGTCGGAGACGGGAGCAGAGACAGTTCTATATGCAGTCGGGTTGGCATCAATACAAATCACGTCTCCACCCAAAGTAACCTCAACACTACCACGCCGCTCCCGCACCGACATTGAGCTTAGCTGGGTTAAGCGAAGCCTCCGAGAGCCCCACGGGGAGGGTCGGGCGGTGATTGGAGATGGCGAGTACCGTTCGTGGGAGCCGCGGTGGATCCGAGGTGTTCAGCGCGGGAGCATGTCACGGCTGTCACCCCACGGGTCCGAAATGTGGATGTTTCGTCCGTGTATGCGGTCACGGTGGAGCCTTGGATGCGGCTCTGGATGGCCGGTTTGGGACTTGGCGGCTGGGAAGGGACCAAAAGCCGGGCATTGGGATGCCGATTGCAGCCTGTGCTTCTCGAGCGGTCGGCATCTGGCGGTCCAGCGAGCCAATGGCAAGGCGCGTAGCTGGGCGACGACGGTGTTTTGCCGACGGGCGGGCGGTGTGTTGGGCCGGCCTGCCCTGCCATGGATCTCACTCGCTGCCGGCTGCAAAGCTGCTCAACAACAATATTAATGTCGAACTATTTGAAATCTGCATGGGCGTCACAGCACGCTGATAGCTGATGGCGACGCGGCTGGCGGAGAAGCGAGGTGTGGGTGAAGGGCGCGAGTCGGTTGCGGGCGAGTGTCGGCATCCCCGCTCCCCACCACCTGCAGTGTCTTCCCCGTGATTTCCCCGTGGGCAGCTGGCCGGAGATAAGAAGCAGTGGGTCCGGTCGGATTTGCAAAACAAGGCCAGCCGTTGTGGGGAATGAGCAAGACTCTGAGACGAACGTGACCGCGATGACGAAGGCAGCGAGGGGTGGCCGCGCGTGCGAGGAGCGCATTCAAAAAGGCTGCCGCTCGCCGCTCGCCGCATCGTGAGAGAGGGCGCTGGTGTTGTTGTGGCCGAGCGAAGCTTGATGGAAGCTTATCTTAGCCAGCAGCGCCGCGACTTACCAAGCCGGCCTCCACAATCGCAGATGCCCATCTGTTCTTCGCCTCTTCTCCCGTCCTTCTGTTGCATGCGCTTTCTCAATCGCGATTTCCACTGCCTTGGTCGCGATTCTGGCGTCGATCTCGTGCATGACTAACAGCGCCGGGCCCAGAGAGGAGAGAGACACGAGAGGCGGGAATCGTTTGCCGGGCGGGCTGCCTCGCCGGCCGGCCGGCGGCACGAACACCCGCAGATTCGACCACCACCCACCACCCTGCATCCGGCGCATCACCGCCCTCACCACCGTGCGGCGTCCCACCACCCATCACCCATCACCCATCACCCATCCGGTCCGAGGCTCTCTCCCGCATCTCCCCGTCGTACGATAGGCAGCTGCTCGTCTGACCTGCTCCCTCCGGCGAGAGCGACCGAACCAATGCCGAGGGTGACAGCTCACCATCAAATCACAATCCTTTCGGCTGAACCACGGCCGCTTTGCACCTGCTCGCTCTCTCATGGCGCACTATGATAACGTGAAACAGCCACGCCCACCGCTGCAGCTGCCAGGGTGCCGGGGTGGTGGAAGCATCAGCAGGCCAGGCACGGCACGGAACGCCCAGGGCAGCTTGCATTAGTTGACCTGCTCACCACCACGACATCCAAGCCAGAACCGACACGGCACGGCGCAGGCTCGGAGAGGCGTGCAGAAAGCAACCACCAAACCAGGGCTCGTTGATGATCCAGCCAATCCCGCCCCCTGCGCCTTTTTTTTCTCCCGTTTTTCTAGAACAGATACCGCGCGGCCCCTACCCGAACCATTCCCGCCCAAATGCTCTGCTCTGCTGTCTTTGCTTTTTTGACTTTCCGTCGCCCAAAACCCGCAAATTAACCTTTGCCACGAGCTGCTTGATGGGCAATCCGCGTGGCTTCCCCTTACCTAAACAGCCCCATTGCCTGCCTTAGTCCTGCATACCATGCCGTCGTTAACCCCCGCCCCAACCCCTTCTCGATTCTTTCCAGAACCTCTCCATCATCATCGAAGCTGATGAGATCCATCGATGCCGCCGCTGACAGATGATGATGCGCCAGCGCCAACGCCGCCCCAGCGCCAATCTCCTGTTAGTCCGGTCCCGTAGTGAGTGCCACAAAATAATGCCGAGCGTCCCCTCGGCCGTCCCCACTGTCAGCCGGTCTTCGTCAGCCCTACGTACCGTGATGATGTGACACATTCATGGCAGTCCCTCTTTCCTTCCCTGCCCCCCCTTCGTCCCGTCTTGTCCTTGTGACACACGTCGGCGACGAAGATCAATCCAGGGGAGACATCAACGGTTCCGCACCGAAGCTTCTAGCGTCCAAAAAGCAAAAAAACACACATACACGATACGGGAAGTTGGGAGGAAACGGGGCGTTCAGCTGCAGCCAGCCATCCCAATCTGCAAAGCAGCAGCACGGTTAGCACCGCCCGCCTCAACCCTCAACCGCATCTGCCGCAATTCTTCGTGGCTTCCATTTTCGATTTCGCCGTTTCCCCTTCTCCCCGACGTTAGATACGCCGGTGGGTGGGTGGGTGGGCTGGCGCTGGCGCTGGCGCTGGCGCAGGAACGAACCACCACCGTCAGCCCGTGACGTCTTCCGCAATATCTTTGCGCCATGGGGCGCCTTTTCCCTACGATATTGACAACTGGGTCCACTCCACCACCTTCCATCACCTCCCCTAAGCCAAGGGTCTTAGCTTGCGAGGGGTGGGGAGGGGGTTGGAGCTTGGGCCCGAGCTAAGCCGCGTAGTTGATGTCTTACGTCCATCTCACTACTACTGTCGAAGGGCTGTCATCGATCTCTTAGCCAGCTCCACCTTTCCCAAATCTCCGTCGGCGATGTAAGCTCGAATCTCACATTCCATCGTCAGATTCATCTTCACCCACTCGTTTCCTTAGCGCGGGTACTTCGACTGCAGTTCCCTGTTTTTGACCCTCGCGACCATGCTTTTGCTATATTCGTCACGAGGCGCGAACGAGGGGACGAAAGCGGGACGGGATTGAACGGGGGCGGGGGAGGTGGGTAGAACGCCAAAAAAAAGCAGATCCTACTCGACGCCAAAGGGCAAAACCGAAAACGGCTCGTTCCATCACGCGAAGCGGGGACGAACGATAGGGGATCACCCGGCAGTAGTGAAGTGGGGAAGGGTTTATTAGGGACGGGGCTAGAAGAACACTAGAAGCGAGATGGAAAGAAAAAAAAAAGCCGGGCTTCCCCTTCCTTCCTTCCTTCCTCCCTGCCGCCCGCGCGCCCGCCGCATGGCCCGCATTGATAGAGATAGAAGTGGAGCCCGGGCTAACGAAAAAAAAAACCTGCCTATTGTCTGGGATCGCAGCATTCAGTAAGGCGCGCGCGCGCTCGAACGACGCACGTCAAGCCACGTAGTATGTAGCGGTGGTAAGTGTACAGCGGCCCACAGGTCCCTGAAGGCTTTGACCGCTTCGCCAACTAACCACCTTTGCCCGCCGCGGCGAAAAGCCAAGGTTCGAAAAATCGGTTCTGATCTTGTCATCAGATCGAGATAGAGCGAACGGGACGAATCGAAGATTGGGACAAACCGGTTTTTCTTCTTCGTTTCGTTCTCCACATCTTCCTTCGAAGGATTTCACTGCCGCACTATCTTTCGCGGCAGGGACTACTCTGGCGGGAAAAAAGAGCACGCCATGATAAGATTATGGGACCATCGCAGACGTGGCTGATGATGATGGCCCGCTACTGCACACACCCTTCATGTGTTCATTGCGCATGCCTTGGCAACATTCAAGGAACGGACGGGGCGGGCGACGATAGACCATGGGATCGGTTCGCATTCCGTGCGTTTTCTAGCGCGAGGGCGTGGGCGTTGGGCGTTGGGCAGAATGATTACGCGGGTGATGGTATTGCTGTAACATGTATGCATGTACCTAGGGGGAGGGGGGAGGAGAAGAAAGGCGAATATGGCATGAGTCCCAATCAATGGTCAAGCGGACAAGGAGGCTCTCTGCTCTCTCTGGACCACGATGGTAGGTATTGCTATTGCCCTTTTTTTTTCTTCCCCCCTTTACTTTTCAATTACATGCGCCCTTCTCGCTTTCCCTTGGGTGGCCATGCATGATGCAACGTTCGCCCTTCTTTTCCCTTCGCGAACATACGTGCATTGGTGCGCGTTGACCGGCGGGCGGCTGGCTGGCAGGCAGGCACACAGACGTGGCGGGCGTGGCGGGGCCAGGCGAGAAGAAAAAAGTGCCACCACCCACGCAGGTGTGTGCACGTGCATAGCGCCTCACGATGCAACGCCAGGGATGTGCGCGGGGAGTTAGTGGTGAGAGAAATAGATTGCCCATCACACCATGTTTGGGGGTGGGAGAGAGAGAGGCGCGCTGTCCGTTGTTGCATGCAGAAAAAAAAAAAGCGATGGGATAATGGCAAGGGGGAGGTTAACAACAGCCCACCTTCTACCCCCTCCGGATTGGACACGAGCCACGCGAAGAAAACGTGTGTTTGCTGACGCGCAGCAAACGAGCAGGGAGAATTAGCTTCTGGCACATGGCAGACACAGGCATTGATGTTTGCTTAGTACCTTCTTTGTAGCGCTTATCTTCACCTGTTCTGGCGTGGGGGAGCGGGATGGGGGGAAGGAGGGGTATTGGAGCTAAAATCGTTGCGACGTCGGAGAGGCCTCAGCGGGTTGTGACGGGTGAAGGGGAAGGGCGGGAGAAAGCGGGGAATTTTTGGACGGGGGCGGGATGGAAGGGAGAGGCAGAGTGAGAGTGAGAGAGGGGTAGATAGTAGGCTACCGGCTAGTGTGGCAGTGGGTTGGGTGGGGGGACCCTACCTAAGGCAAAAATAAAGAAGGTTTGACGCGGCAAGGTGCAGGGGCTAACCACCACGCGACGCGAAGAAGAGAGAAGAGAGCCCGCGAACCTGGACGCCAGCTTGCATCATCATGCCTCTGCAGACACGAGCCACGAGCTTCGACTCGAGATCCAAAATTGCGGTGTGCGAATCTGCAAGATGCATGTCAAACTGGCAAATCTTCCTTGACTGCAATCACCCCCGGTCCGAGGCGCGTGGCAGGTGTTAATTCAGGAAGCAGCCTTCAGTCTTAGCCAACCACACCACTGCGGCACACGCGCGTCGATCATCAGAAAACCGCTAATTTGCTAATGCGAAATACCGTTCCCGCTCATCTATATGCAGATCACGCGTTTCTCTCCAATCCCATTGCTTGCCGAGCCGATACGTCATCTCCAAAGTGTACGTGAGTCGTGGATTCCCAGCCTAGGTGAAAAAAGAAACATCGAAGAAACATCGTAGCAACGCCGAAGGAAGAACACCCTGCCCGGTCGCCCCCGGGCCCATGCACATGCAACTTTTCATCGTGATAGCCGTCGTGATCCTCGTGGCCCCTCCGAACAACGCCAGCAAAGCAATGCACCAAACAAAAAATGCCATCAACCAAACGGGACCCTAGTCCTCCACCCAGGCCGGCTGGTTCGGGTTGTCGGCAAGCCAGCTGCTGACCGGTGTGCCAGTCGCGCTCACCGCCGACGTCACGCTCGCCGCACACCTGGCCTGCTGCACGGGCGTCGCGACTGCGCTGCGGACGCTGCCGTCATCCGTCGTCCAGCTGGGGATGCCGGCCAGATACGTGGCATTCGAGCTGCTCATCGGCCAGCTGGTCGCTGGGTTGCTGACCGGTGGCATGCGCGGCGTCGAATTGAAGCTCTCGCTCGAGGGCGGGCTGTTCAAGGGCCAGCCCACCACGGGGAGAGAAGAAGCAACGGCGTCAAACACGCCCGCCGGGAGATACTGCTCCTCGGGACCGAACCAGTCGAGGCTGCTGCCCGCCCATGACATTGGGATCTCCGACGGATGAGAAGAGGGCGGCGGCCAGACCATTGTTGCGTCGACGGGCGACATGGCCTGCGGAGTGTTGATACTGCCGTTGCTGATAGTAGTGTTGATAGAGGGGTTGCGGTTGCGCTTGGCGTGCGCGTGCATGACGCGCGCTTCGCGATCCTTGAACTTCTTGAGCATGTGAGCAAGCCCGCGGGCAGTGTGCGTAGAGACATGGCGATCGCCCGCCTTAGCGTCGCCAAGCAGCCTGATGACGCGCTGCACGAGGTCGACAATCAACCCAAAGTTGGTATTGAGCTGTGCCGACCGCCAATTGCTGTGCACCTTCATGAGGAACACGGTTGAGAAGGTGATGGTGGTGGAAAGATATAGCGGAACACCGACAATGGCCTTGCGAATGTCAGGCTCGTCCAGCACGAAGCTGAGGCAGGTCGTAGCGTTTTCGATGGCCATGTTGATGAACTCGCGACGAGGATCAGTGAGGCTGAGGGTAGAGACGCCACGGAGGCAGATGGCATTGAGCTGCAGCTTGGCGAAGCTCAGGTGGAGCGTGCAGCCTTTGGCGGGGTAAGTATCAATGTACGGGTTGGGGGCTGCGAAAGCCGTCAGCTTGGAACTAGCGAGATGCGTGAGCGAACCAGACTTACCCAGACGCGATTCCCAGGTATTCTTCCACTCGTCGAGGTTGGCGTTGAAAGACCTGATGGCCGACAGATCATCCATGGTGATGGGCCTGTCGCTGTCATGGCCGAACTTGTTGAAGACCCTGCTAAGGATCTTGAAGACGCCCACCTGAGACTGGAGGCGGAGATCGGCGTTGGTGACGGTCGGGAGGGAAAGGAATCGCTCGTGATCAACGACCGACTCGTCTTCGTGGATGACCGGCGGCCTGTTGTAGGCCAGGGAGAAATGGTGATCACACACGTAGAGCAGGTACCACAGCCGGGCACGCTCAATGGCGTCCATCGAGCCCATGATGGCCTTGGAGTAGGCCGTGTGGAGGTGCATCTCCGTGGCCATGCGCACGGCGTGGCCAGAGAGCTTCCAGCTCACCTCGGAAAGATAGAAGGCGCCAATGCAGAGGGCGCGGACGTCGTCTAAGGAGTGATGTCTCTCGAACATGGACTCGGAGACGAGGGCGAGGAACTCGTTGTAGCAGACGTCAAGGATCTGCTCGGCGTCGGGGACGTGCAGGGCAGTGACGGAGAGGATGGCGGTGAGAAGGAGCGGAGAAGACTCCCTGACGGACTGCAGGTTGTCGTGGACCATGGCGACGCCGCCCCAGATGTACTGGTTCAGCGAGGCATTGAAGCGAGCGAAGAAGTCCTCGGCCTGGGCTTCGGAAATCTTGCCTTGGGCAATGATGTCGGTGGCCATGGGGTTCCGTCTTGAGCCGTCGAGGCGCTCAGAATTGCTGCTGCGGAGGTTCTTGAGCTTGGTGACCTCGAAAAGCGAGGCCATGGGGCCGGATGTCATGGCGCCCTCGTCGGGCTCCTCTTTGCCTGGCGGTTCGGGTGAGTTGTCTCTGGTCATGGCCATGCCGGGGACGCTGCGGGCCCGGGGTGATTGGTACTCTGAGTGGGGAGGGGTAGGGCCAGACGAGGGCTGGCTGTTGGCACCGTTGGTCTGGGGGGTGATCTTGGCCATGGCGGGAGAGGCGGAGTCGTTCCTAGACTGGGAGCTGGAAAGGGATTCGAGGCTGGGCAGGTTGTTGCGGTGGAGCAGATCAGAGACAGCGTGCTGAAGCTGCTCGTACTTGATCTCCATTGACCTCTTCCACCTGAAGCGAGGAAGGTTAGCGCATGGGTGCGGGGCGGGGCCATTGAGAGGATGGGCGTACTCGTTCTCGTCATCGAGCAGCGTCTGCAGGCTCTTGTTGATGACGCACTTGAGGCCGAGGCGGCGGCAGCGCGCACACGGGTTGCTGCCGCCATTGCTGCCCTCGGCGATGTCGCACTTGACCTTGCGGCTCTGGCACTCCTTGCCTGCGGGGGCGTCTTAGCATGTGTGGTGGGGGCGGGTGGGACGAGACGAGAGGCGCGAGCAGAACTTACAGGCTCGGATCTTCCTCGAGATCTTGGGGGTGTGGTCGGGCGTCGAGGCGGAGAGGGGTTGCGACTGCGACTGCGACTGCGGCGGGTGCGGCGCGTGGGGCCGCTCGTTGGGGAGCGGCGACGAGCCTTGGGGCAGGTCGGTCATCTGGGTGAAGCTGCGCTTCATGATGGAGGCACGGCCCACGATGGAGGTCGAAGTCGTGCGTGACGGGGAAGGCTCCGCGCGGTGGTGCTACGGGCGAGGCCCCACAGGCGCGTCGGGACGAGTCACGTTGTTTGCTGGAGATGGAGAGAGGAGTGCTGAGCGTTGGGCGCAGGTTGCGTTCAGCGTGCAAACATGTGGGGATGGTGGAGAAGGTAGCAGAGGGAGGGAGGCGAGCGTTCGGCGCTTCTTTAATATCAACGAGATGCCTTCGAGGTCATGGTTAGTTTACAGGACTAGGTTGCGTCTTCCCAAGCAGCACGCGGCCGAAAGGGACGCCGAGGGGCACACGGGCACACACCGCCTGCTAGCCAAACAGGGACCGCACGCGACGCCCATTCCACCCGCGCCAGGTTCACGCAGCCGCACATCTCGACCCAGACTCCCAGACTCCCCCCAGCCCCGATCCATGCCCTGCCCTGCCCTGCCTCAGCCGCGCCTCAGCTCGGTGCTGCGCGAGCTGATGCCGCTGCAGGCGAAGGAGCCGCCACGCCCGCATCCTCGCCCACGCCTCGCGTCGAGGCTCTGCGCTGCACCCCCATTCGGTCCGTCTCTGCACCACCGCGAAGGCTCTCTATATTGATTGTCTCCAATTGCGTGTGCGTGTCTGGCCGTCGCGCCAACCCCACGTGCCCCGCCAGCTCTCGTCGGCGTCGCAATCCTGCGTGCCTGCCACCTGCGCCGATTGCCAGCGCCCTCGCCGCCGTGCTCCATCTCCGCCGCCGCATTTCCGCCGCCTACCTACCACACTAGCTCCAAGCGCCCGCCGCGACGAGAACCCTGAAACGAGCTGCCCCAGAAGCCCGCCGCCCGGCAGTGATCTCCGGAACCTTGCCGCGACAGGGTGCCCACGCGCGCTCCTCCAGAGACGATCAGCAACCGCTACATGCAGCCTGCAACCACGGTTCCGGGGCAAACGTTTTCCTTGCCGGTTTGGCTTTCTAGAAGCATGTGAAGTGCCCCTTGGCTGCGCTGCCGCACGTGGTGGCAACGGGTCCACGACGCAAGAGCTGTCTTCACGCATGCATCCCGTGGCGCACGGCACACGTGGAGGAAGCGCGAGATCTCGCCGACGTAAACCCGCCAATCTGTGGTGTTGACCCGCCCTCCATCAGCATCTACTACTGCACCTTTGCGGCCTGGTCGACCTCCCCCATCTGCCGCGGGTGTGTCGGACCAGGGGAATCCGCGCCAACTTCACAATTTTCACAATTCGCCGCAGCCTGACGCCAACACCAGGGGACTGGAGCAACGGCGACCCCGTCAATGCGCGCGTGGCACCCCAGACGCCAAACTTTAACCTCCTTAGTTGTGCATGATGGAGTGGCGATGACACCGAACTTTCTTCTCGAAGCCTTCGCCGCCATGGGAAACCCAAGCGATAGGGCTGCGGACGTCAACGAGAAGCGAGCCCGCGCGGGAAGCGCAGACAATGATCCCCGCCGAGACTCGGACTGAACCGATGCCCCTGCAGTCGATCTGCCACTCATCGAGAAGTCCACCGGAAGTACGTCCGCAGGTCTTGAGCCCATCCGACCCTCCTGGCCACCTCCACTCGCATAACTCGGACACTTTATGGGTCTGTCTCGGGCTGAATCAACGCGAAGGTCCTGGTATTCCGCGGATTTAGCGGACGACGAGCTACACGAGGTGGCACTCAGCACACGAGGCGAGAGTGAGACAGAAAAAAAAAACGCATCATGCTCCTTTGCTCTTCGTGCGTTCTCGCGGAAAACATCTCGTGGCCGATGACGTTGAACTGCTGCTGCACGATCAACCCCGATGGATCACCTTGAGCCGCGACTCGCTGCGTAAACGGGCGTGACTCGCAAAGACCCGCAGCTGCGCGCGATGACGGTCCCCGGCTGTAACACTTGCGGCACAATGAACAAACTGCTTGGTCCAGTATTCCCGTAAATCCGTTAAGCGGCCGTTGAAAGACTCCACTATGGAGCGCAGCACGGCCGTCAATTCCTGCTCTGTGCGTTGCTCTACGGGCGCCTCTCCCGCCGCCCTGCCCTTTGCCCGACAAAAGCTCTTCGCGTGTTTCGAAGACCTTTTCGTGAGACTAATCGTGGCCAGCTAGAAGTGGCAAAGTGCGTAGGATCTCTTCTTCCGTAGGCCGTTACGTACCGACTTCCCGGAGTACCTTCGTACTCCTCGGTGCGGCCCGTGGTTGGTTGACAGGCTGACTCGCTGCTTTGTGAGAAAACACTTGGCACGCCATTGCTCGCGGCCGGGGGGCGGGCTGGACAAGATCAGACGATCGGCACGCCTTCCAGTCGTTCAGCGACGGAATGACATCTGTGGCCCATCGGGTGTTGCAGCCAGCCATTCGTGTGCCTTGGAAGCGGCGTAAAACGTCACCAGCGGACCCATCGGTCGGCGATGGGAGATTTTCTTGGTCAGAGGAGTATTAGAACCCCCCAGGCTCCCGCCCGCGAGTCGTGGGCGATATTCAAATTTCTGCCGTCTCACAACATCTCCCGATAGGCACTGTTGCCCTTCCACCGAACGGATCACGACGTCTGAATCGACCGGGGACGTTATCCGACGGTTGAGTTCCGCTTGCCTAAGACTCCGGAGCGGAAATGCAGTTCATTGACTCGAGCGCGTGCAGGATCCGACACCAATGTGTCAAAGTCCCCTGAGGTGCGAATAGGGTTTAACTCCGGAAATGCCGCCTGCTGTTGCGATTCACGATCTCATTGCGTCACGACGCATCCATGGCTGGTCCGGGATATACACTTTGGGCAGGGTCCTGCAACCACACCGGTCACCGGTTTTCCGGCTTGCCGCATGGGTCTCGTTTTGGCGAACCCGCTTGCCTCGACACTGGATGCGGCTTCGAATTGCCCTGTGCGGCATGGCTGTCCGACTTGTGGCACCAATCAAGACGTCGCGATGTCGTCGCATTCCCGCCTCCATGAAGGTCATGGTCTTCGTGTCTACTCGCTTCAGCCTACTCGGTAAACCAGACCGGATCGAATTAAAGGACTTGTCGCTACCAGGCAACAAACTTCATGAATCGCAACACCAAGCCTGCGCTACAGATTCACCCATTCGGCACACTGGCACGCGTCCCGATCAAGTTTCACAGCGGATGAATTTCTGTCGTCTCGGCCCTAGTTCCCGCGAAGCGATGCACCTACGTCGTGGACAGGTTCGCCAAACGGTATGATCCCGCTATATCGCGAAGCTGCTTGCGGAGCGTTATACGAGTCGTGTCCGGAGGCCTGCCGAGGTTGGGGCCATCATCGCTTGAGAAATGGATAACCTGTTATCCGGACACTATGCGATCTGTCTGCAGCCCCGGAACCTCGTTGCTCGGCGGTTGGACTTGCGACACAAAATAGTTCGTGGCATGCCCCACGAACATATTTCGGCAGAGTTTCATATTACTCTATCCTTCACGATTAGTGATCAACCCAGGGACAGATGGATTGCCATGCCATCCGGAATTGGAAGGAATGAGCAGACCGTGACACGCGCTTCCGATCGGTATGGTATGCCGTACGAGGAGCACTGGCATCACGGATCTTTAGCACCAACCACCTGTATTACAACCTTGCCAGGCCAAACCTGTGGGGCTCGGCAGCTTGTCTCACTGCGTACACGCCGCAGATCCTCGTATGCAGACTGACATGTGCGGAGAAGCAGACCCTGAAAATAGCCGGTGAAATCGCATCAGGCCGTCCATGCTTGCATCATAACCGACAACAATCTCCTGATTGCAGCAGCTCAGCGCTGACAGCGGCCGCTAACGGAGCGAACCGGAGTCCCTCGTCGCGCTTCACAAACATAAAAGAGTCAGGACGCGCCGCGCCGCACCCCCACCTTCTGAGTCGTGATGCCTGCTACGTCATTGCCCGACCTTCAACCTTCTTCACCAGCCACACCGTAGCGGGGTACGGTCTCGAATCGAGGCCTTCCCGGGAAGATGACGATCGTCTTGTTGTCTCGATTCGACCTGTTAAGAGGGCTAAAATGCCTCCCTCCCACTACTCGAAACGACTGAGCGACTTGTGAAGGTGACGATCTTCCTCTTCTCGTCTGAAGACGACGCCTGGTGAGTGAAACGCGGGACCGCGTCACCAACGCGACTCAGCAGCGAGCTGAGGCAAACGTCACAATCTCGTGTGCCATACTTTCGACATGTGGTGGTGTAGGTTTCACCACAAGAGATGATGTACGTGGCTGAGTAGCTGGCGGTGGACTTTCTTGGCGGTGGAAGAAGGGGTCTTCACTCGCCGCGTGAAGAACACAGCAAGATGATGCTTTCCACAGAGCGGAGTCAAGCAAACGCGCAAGAGTAGACGGAAAATTTCTTGGAGATGGAGACGATCGTAGAGCCGACCGACCAGCATCTTCTGGCAGCGCAAGCAATATTCCACAGCTTTTGGCCACATTCGCAGTGCGACGACCATGTTTCCAGGGTAGGATATTTTGAGACGATATCCAATAACTATTGTTCGTGCAGGGCTTTTTGGGTGAACGCTTTCGGTGTGCGTCGTGTGGGGGCCACAGTGGGTGACAGAACTTGAGCTCTCCGAGCCCCACCGAGGACGCTGCACACTTCCTACGTGAGTAGTTGAATCCAATGTCCGGACGTAGATGTGAGTCATGAATACAATAATCAGCTTCGCCCGCACGACAGTAGACACCCCGGGTCACTAGAGATTGCGTAGAACGGCAAGCCCGCAATTCGCTCCCAACTGTCCCATAGATGCACAGTGAGTGACAAAAGAATTCGACCTTCCCAACTTCATTCCGCAGAAGACATTATATCCCACTTACGTAGGCAGATGAATCCAATGTCTGGACGTGAATGGAAGTCTTAATGTAAACAAATGCGTCCGGATATTAGATTCTACTCCCTACGTAGGTTGGATATAATATCTTCGGCGGAACAAGGTCGAGAGGGCCAAATTCTTTTGTCACCCACTGTGGATGCGGAGTTGCCCTATGTAACAACCCCAGTCACATCATCCTGGAATCGGCTGTCTCGAATGTTCGCCGCAGTGGTTGTTATGGCGGATATGCGATGTGCTCGTGTCGTCCGCGCTGCCTTAGCAACAGAGGACGAACAATTACACCCGAAATTAACGGGCAGGTTGCAATGGACCCAGAAGCACCCGGGATGTGGATCCCTCTGAACCCGGATGTCATCGTGGAACGTGACTCTTTCAGGGTTCGAGATGTACTACAAGACGAGATCATCAAACCATGCGACATAGTGAGAGCCGGAAAATGCTGGACGGAAGGATTTGTGTTCCCATATATACCTACTAGCACAAAAAGATCCGGTGCGCCCAAGGCCTGGCGACATGAGAGGGAAAAAGAAAGACAATAGATGTTGTCGCGGACACGATCTACCATTACTTCTCTCAGCACTTTCGGCCAGTGATGAGGTTGGTCGATGTTCCGCTTGACGAAACTGTTACCATGCTCGAGCGCGGTAGCATCATCTCAGCGATCTTATTAACGCACTTGCTGGAAGTGGTCCCATTCATCGTGGAAGATGTTTGTTTTTTTTTACGGATGCGCCTTCTGGAGTCTTCAGACGCTAGTGTTCAGCAGCAGGCAGGTCACATTCCTTGTACCATACAAGAATTTGTTGCTCAGTTAGGGGGCCGCGACAGCGGGTGACAGAATATTTGAGCCTTTTGAACCCCACCAAGGACGTTGTACTCTCCCTCCATGGGTAGTTGAATCCAATATCTGGACACAGATGTGAGTTTTCAAATCACACAAACACGTTCGGATATTGGATTCAACTCCCCAAATAAATGTGGTGTAGTATCTCTGAGGCAGATGCGGGTAGGCTCAATTTTTCTGTCACCCGCCTTGTCGCTTCTAATGGAACAGATGCAATTCAGCACGACCGCAAACATTGAGAGCCGCGTCCAACTTCAACTCAATACTAGAGGACTCATTCGAGTACGCCTTGTCAGGTGATAATCCCAGGATATTATGCACATATGCCTTCCAAGCACAAAAATCGCAATTAGAGACTTGCCCGAATGAGGTTATCCCTCACCACCTCATGCAGCCGTAGCGGCGGGCGGTCGTTCGATTCCGGCGGCGACGGCACAACACTAGCATGCCCCGCGAAGGCGTCGAAACATCGCGAGAGAAAAGATCATCAGCGGCGTACCGGACGTCGAGGCCAGGATGCATCCGCAAACATGCCACGATGCCCAGACTCAACCCATCCATCCCGCGCAAGGCGTCCAACTAGGTAAGAGCCACCAGACAGCGCTCCATCATGGCCCCACATCCAACAGGCAGACCAAAGAGCTCCACAACGGTCTAGCCCGCCGTTGTTTCCCCTTCCCCTCCCCTCTCGGTTTCTTTGTCAGAGCTAGTGGGTAGGTACGGCTGCCGAACCCGTGACCCTCTCTCCTCTGCCGTCTTTTCGTCGCACGGGAGCTCCGCATTTCCACTGTTCGGACGGGCGCGCGTTCTGGCCGGCCACCGGCCGCCGCCCCGTCGCCCGTCGCCCGTCGCCCCGCCCACTCCGCTCCTAACCGAACGGCCCGAACGGATGACGGGTCGCGCGGGCGCGGGCGCGGGCGCGGATTCTAGACTGCGTTCGCAACGATGGGCCCGGATCGGCCGATGCGAGAGGGAGAGAGAGAGAGAGAGAGGGACGGGACGGCGGCGGCGCTCTGCGGCGTTTAAAAAAAAGGGAGACCCACAGCGGATCCTGGCGGAGGTAGGGAAGGTGGTGGTGGTGGAGAAGGAGCCGGAACGCGGAGCGAGCGAGCGTTTGGGAACCAGACAAAGCCCGTTTCGCCGGTTCGAGACCGCCGTCTTGTCGGCGGGAAGCGAAAGTGCAACCCGTTGTTTGTATGTATGTACATACCGATATTGCGGCAATCATCATCGCCACCACCGCCGCCCGTGCGGGGGATGCGCCCGCCGCCGCCGTCGGAGGATAGGCGCTAGCGGGTGTGTGCCGCGTGCGTGCGTGCGTGCGTGCCGTCATCGTCGTCACCGTCGTTTTCGGTCTTTGATTTCGCTAATATTGAAGGAAACGCGGGAATGCTACGGTCGTTTTTTCTCCCTTTTCTCTCGCGACACTCCCATTCCCTTGGAGGTTTTAAAAGGGCCGTCAGCTATAGCGAATAACTCACTGCAGGTGATGAAAGGGTTTGGCCCTCTAGGCTTCGTAGGGGACGTCATCTTATCCTACTTGGGTAGGTGGATCCAATATCTAGACGAATCTGTTCACATTGAAGACTTACATCTATTTCTAGATATGACTACATTCGTGAGTTGGATATAATATCTTCGGCGGAATACGGTTGAGAGGGCCGAATTCTTTGTCGCCCGCAGTGTAAGCAGATTGATCTCTGACAGCATCGTTAGTTGCCTGCATTTCGGTTCTCTTGAGCAGGAAAGGCCAAGAGGCGCAATGCAACAGCTCCCTCTCTCCTTCTACCTCTCTTTTACCTTTCGGCTGAGATGGAACACACATCAGGGTTGGAAATAGCGGTGTCTACCGCCAGTTGGCAGCTAAAAATGACAGCGCTGCAAGCACAGTTCTTCCCCTGCCCCTCGCCGCAAACAAGACGCAAGGCGACTCGCGCACAGAGTATGTGTTGTGAAAGTGAAAGCGGGAGGCTTACAGCGTTTGCAAGGGCCCGAGGCTTCGGTAGTAGATGCAAGTGCCGCGGTAAGTGAGCGGGAGATGTTGCACATTGCGTCGGGATGGATGAAAGCCAATGAGATGTCGCAGGAAGCGTCGCACCGAGTCTCAGAGCGAGCGAAAGTAGTGTAGATCCGTCATCAGATAGATGAGGAGCTCGTCATTGTGCGGTGCAGCAGTGCCGGTGTGCAGGCTCGGGATGGCTGCAGCTGCAGCTGCGGGTTGATTTTTCGTTGAGTGCAGGTTACGAGAGTTGCAGTGGACGGGAGGTATTTCAATGGCAACGGCCGGCACTTGTTGGGGCTGAGTCGGCAGATAATGTGGGGAAGGTTTGGCGCAGCGTCTGGGGAAATTGGGCCTGGCAATCTGGCAATGACCTCGGCCACCACGGCTATTGAGCGCGACTGCCGTGCTGGACCCTCGACTAGCTGCAAACTGCCGATCAAATAAGTCCGCCCTGCCGGCACCTCCATCATTCCTCGCCCCCCCTCGAGCACCCTTCTGACGAGCAAACGACGTCGCCATCGATTCGCTGCACGCGTTACACAAGGATGGCCGCCGCCGCCCTAGGTACGTTCGACCTGAGCTTGAGCTAAAATCTTCCCTCGCCCGCCACGCAATCCAATCCTGCCGCCGCTGACCGAATGCCATCCGCTAAACAGCTCCCGTCGCCGCCGCTGCCGTGGCCGGCACCTCGGTTGCCGCCATGTACCTCGACGCCAAGTTCCACCTGTCCAAGGACTTCTGCAACAATCGAGCCGTCAGTCGCGAAATCGGCGAATTCCAGAGGAAAGGTGAGTCGCTGCCATGAGCAAGAACCCGCCAGAGCGCAGTCCTCACCGAGCCTTTGCGCGCCAATCGAAACCCTGCCCGTTCAACACCCACTCGTCCCAACCGTGTCCATGAGCCAAGCATGGCGGAAACAAGACCTGGGCTAACGCCAGCGCTCCTCGGTCTGTCTTTCCCACAGCAAACACGAACCGGATCTCGCTCTGGTACAACTTCGAGGCGCAGGTGGAGCGGCTGCCGGCGACGCAACCGTGCTTGTGGTCGCGCGATGCCGGCACGCACACCTGGCGCGACACCCACGCCCACGCCTGCCGCTACGCCGCCTTCCTGCTCGACGCCGGCGTCCAGCCCGGCACCCTCGTTGCCTTCTACCTGCAAAACAGCGCCGACTTCGTCTTCGCCGTGCTCGGCTCCTGGGCCGTGGGGTCGGCGCCCGCCCTCATCAACTACAACCTCGGCGGCCAGGGCTTGCTGCACTGCCTGCGCATCAGCGGCGCCAAGGTCATCCTGGTCGACGCAGACGAGGGCTGCCGGCAGCGCGTCGAGGAGGTGAGGGCCGAGATCGAGGGCGAGCTGGGCATGAAGATCGTGCCCGTGGACGAGGAGGCGAAGGCGAGCATCGCGGCGAGGGAGCCGAAGAGGCCGGAGGATGGGTTGAGGGAGGGCGTCAATCCGACGGATCCGATGTGCTTGATGTACACGAGGTGCGTAGGTCCTTTTTATACCGACGAGCTCTGGCTTTTTGGCCCGGAGCTGGTGCCCGATTGGGAATGGGCCGGGGCCCCGCCCTTTCATCCTTTCTCTCTCGCCTTTTCCCCGTCTCGTGATATTCGTCCGATTCTCTGGGGAAAATATATGGGGCTGGGCTAACTGTTCTTCTCCTTTTCCCGCCTCTAGTGGATCGACCGGCCTGCCCAAAGCATGCCCGTTCCATGTCGGCCGCGCGTGGGCCATTACGAACACGCGTATTACAGCTTGCGGCCTCAAGACCGGTCCCAATGGTGACAGATGGTACAACTGCATGCCGCTGTACCACGGCACCGGCTACACTGTTTCTGTATCCTGCCTCACCACTGGCGTTACCCTCTGCATCGGCAAGAAGTTCTCCACCTCGAACTTCTGGAAGGATGTGAGAGACAGCGACGCCACCGCTTTTGTCTACGTCGGCGAGACGGCGAGATACCTCCTCGCCGCTCCTCCTTCCCCGCTCGACAAGCAGCACCGCGTCAAACTCATGTTTGGCAACGGCCTGCGTCCCGATGTGTGGAAAAAGTTCGGCGAGCGCTTCGGCGTTGAGACTGTCGCCGAGTTTTTCAACAGCACGGAAGGCGCTTTTGGTCTGATGAACATCTCTAGAGGTATGTCGATCGTACTCGGAGAACCCACGCTAGCGGATTTCTCTGCTGTTGAGGGTGTTCAATCTCGGGCGCTAACTATTCAGTAGGAGAGTATACACAAGGCGCCGTTGGACACCACGGTGCCATCACCAGATGGCAGACACGCAACGTTTACATTCCGGTAGAGATAGATCACGAGACTGGAGAGATGTACAGAGATCCCAAGACGGGTTTCGCGAAACGGAAAACTCTCGAAGAGGGTGGTGAGATTCTTGTCCAGGTTGCATCAGAAGCGGCCTTTGTTGGGTGAGTACTTGATATTCCACGACACATTCTGCTCGATAGCGAGCTGACCTAGTTGCAGCTACTGGAAAAACCCCGAGGCAACAAACAAGAAGTTTGCGCGCGATGTGTTCCGGAAAGGAGACCTCTTTTACCGCACGGGCGACGCCCTCCGCCGCACCTCGGACGGACGCTGGTACTTCATGGACAGGCTGGGCGACACCTTCCGGTGGAAGTCGGAGAACGTGTCCACGGCCGAGGTCGCCGAGGCGCTCGGCCGCTACCCGGGCGTCCTGGAAGCCATCGTCTACGGCGTCGAGGTGCCCGGTCACGACGGCCGCGCCGGCTGCGCCGCCCTTCACCTCCCGCCGGACTCCCGGACCTCGCCACAGTTCTACGCGGCGCTCCTGGCGTTTGCGCGCAAGAGCTTGCCCAAGTACGCGGTGCCGGTCTTCCTGCGCATCACGGCCAACATGCAGCCCATGCACAACAACAAGCAGAACAAGACGCCGCTCAAGAATGAGGGCATCGACGTCAAGAAGATCGCCGAGGGAGAGATGAGCGAGGATAAGATCCTTTGGCTCCCCGAGGCGTTGAATATCAAGGATAGGGGCAAGGGCTACGTCGAGTTCACGGAGGCGGATTTGGAGGGGCTCAAGGCTGCTTCGCATGGCCATCAGGAGACGGCGCGGTTGTAGATAGTCTTTGTGACTAGAGGACGCTGAGATGGTGTAGATGTGCGGACGATTCCTTGTTCATGACCTATTATTTGCTTGATGGCGCTGGAGGGGAGTTTATCGGACTGGTAGTTCATGAGAAGTGTAGAGCTGGAATACCCGCAGTCATGCTGGTTTTTGTTTTCAATGATTTTGAATGTACAAATCCAGGACTCTTGCATGTATGTACAAATCAAACCCAACACCCGTCAAAATTAAAGATGCCATTGGAATTACTTCGTGAAGGTAAATTCGTCTAGTTCTTTTCGTTCTTCTCCCTCTCCCTCTTCTCCAGCATCTGCTTGACATAATCCGGCATCTGCCCCTTGCCATGGCCCGCACCGGCGCCCGCGGCAGCATTCGCGCCACCAGCCCCAGCCCCAGCGCCCCCCTCCATCATCTTCTGCATCATGCCCATCACGCCCTCCAACCTCCCCCCCTTGACCGGCCTCTTCCGCTTCGCCTTCTCGCACAGCGGCGGCGCCTCCACATCCTCCTCCAACCCCCCATCCCCATCCCCGTCCCCATCCTCCCCATCAAACACCATCCGCCCCACGACCTCGTACTTGGCGCTCCCCGCGAAAAACGCCACCCACTTCCCCAACGCGCGCTCCACCGCCTCCCGCGCCTCCACCGCGTCCGCCTCCCTCCTCTCCGCCCTCTCCGCCTCCCCGACCCGCCCGCCCCCGGGCATCCGCTCCAGCATCGCCCCCGCCTGCCGCCGCAACTTCTCCGGCAGCACCGTCCCCGCGGGGACGCTCGCGGCGGGGAACAGCGCCGCCGCGTCGCCGTCCACGGGCAGCCCGTCGGCGGCGTCGGCGAGCGCCTCGTCCAGCCAGAGCGGGCGGAAGACGGCGTCGACGCCGGCGAGGGAGGGCGCCAGCTGGGCGGCGACGAAGGAGGGGGAGGCGCGCTCGGAGGCGGTCAGCGCGTCGCCGAAGCATTCCGTCACCCAGGCGCGCGTGGCGTCGCGGCCGGCGAAGTGCGCGTAGGGCCCGCCCGGACCGTAGAAGGTGGGCGAGGCGGAGACGTCGTAGACGGTCGCGTTGAGGGAGAGGTAGATGGGGAGGGAGGGGTCGGCGCCCGTGTAGGGGCGGAGGGTGGCGGGGGTGAAGGTGCGGAGGTTGTTGCGGGCGTTGGCGGCGTTGTTGCGGGCGTTGGCGGCGTTGTTGTTGGCGGCGGCGGCGGCGGCGGCGGCGGGGTTTGAGGAGGTGGTGGTGGTGGAGGCGTCGTCGAGGTCGAGGTATTGGAACGGGTCGAGGAAGTGGATGGCCAGCCCGATGGTGAGGAAGGTGAGGAGCAGGATCGAGCCGACCGCGAGCGCGACGTTGAGGATGCCGACGTCGTAGCCGGGGGCGCTGTCGTCGCTTTTCTGCTTCTTCTTCTTCTCGTCGGAAGGCGAGGCGGAGACGGCGGGTGCGGCGGGCGGCGGGGCGTCGGGCGTGTCGGTGGAGGCATTGGGCTTCCGTTGGCGTACCTCTGCCATCGTAGCGAGGTGGTGGTAGGGTGCGGCTGAAACCTAGGTGGTGGGCGAGGTCGGGAAAGGGGAGGTTGAGGAAGAGGCCATGCAGCGTCAATTGTTGATTTCGGGGGCGTTGCGGTCTCCGAAAGCTTGGACCCTTGGTTATTGACCAACGGCTTCGCGTGGATTGATGAGCCGCGGCACCGGTTGATGAGGACTCGCCTGAGCCCCGCGTCTTGGCCGGCGATCCGTAGCATGCACCGCCTCCGCTGCATCCTTTAGCGTCGTCCCGTGTGTACAACAGGGCGCAGCAGCGTGTCAGCCACATCCTTCGAGCCCTGCTTTTCCTTTTCATCACGAGAGCCTGGTTTATATAGTTCGCTCGAATCTTCGAATGCTGGCTTTTGTATAGCTCAAAACTTACAGCCCATCCTACCACCCGACGATTTCCAGAGATACCGGCTCTCGACATGTCCGACTCGGGCAGCGCAACCACTTCGACAACCAAATCCGTCTCGAAATCCAAAATGAAGTCCATCTTCTCCTCTTCAAACCCCTCGGAATCAAACGCGGACGACAAACCGAAACCAGCGCCGAAACCAGAATGGATGGATGCCTCCCTTTCGGACAAGGAACGATGGAAGAAGTGGGAGAAAGAGCGCGACCAGCAGTTTTACGGGAGAGGGTATGCACTTGCCTTCACGAACCGCTCGGTTCTGGGTTTCACTAACACGCGGGCAGAGGAACCGCCGGTTACTATACCAGCTATTACAGGAGCAGCAAGGCCTGGTGGATAGGCGTTTTTGGATCTTGGGCTACTTGAGCGGACGTGCCATCTCGAATGACGTACGGTATATGACTGTTGGAGCTCGGAGTGGGCTGGATGCGAATGTTTTGGCAAGATTTGATACCCTACATGCTTTTTTTTTTCCTCAGCCACCCGAATACGCTTTGCAATTTTGAGGAAGATGAAAGGAGAAACCTTGATATTGTTGCTTCGTCATGCCAGCAATGGCGATTGAATCGGCGCGAATAATATGACAAGAAAACAGAAACCGTCCTTGCAGAATTGTAAAAGCCAAGAGGGTGGCGACGCGAAGCATCATCGCTCGCTCTACCAATTAGCGCGAAATCCGCGAGTACTAAAGAAAGCATCTTGATCCTTGAGTCCTCGGTTCAACTTCAGCTTGACGTACGTTCCGACTCCATCTTACTATACCGAACGGTAGCCACGTCCCGCCCACGGTCGGCAATCTGCAGGAAACGCGATCACATAGCGAAACCACACGACACCGAATGTTTTACCAATGTTTCGCGTACTGCAGACAGGACCATGCAACAATAGCGACCGCGGACTGTTCGATCAACTTTAGCCGACAGGGTCAGCAAGGGGAACATCCCAGAGGTCGCCATCCTACACTTAACCAACGACACTACGCAGAACGGCTTTTACCACATTCACCGGGTATACAAGCAGGAGGGCTGAGTCAGTAGCCACTCGCCCAGCAGCACTCCAATTTCCCGGCGGATGTGAACGCCTCGTGTCGTCTATCCCAGGCGAGGAACAGGGCTGAGCATACACTTTATATTAGCACCAAACAACCGTCTCCCTCAACATCGGCCACTCCAGCAGCTTAGCTGGACTCAAGGGGTTACTACAACTCCTCCGTGGCGCAATTGGCTAGCGCGTCTGACTGTTAGCAAGGTATTTCGACGTTCAATACCGCCCAGGTAGTCGATGCCGCTGCAATCAGGAGGTTGACAGTTCAAGCCTGTCCGGGGGAGATTTCCTTTTGCCGGCTGGCCTGGCTTTTTGGTTTTTTGATTCGTTTTGGGCTGAGACGCTGTGGGCTTCGTGAGGAAAAGTTTTCAGGGATGTGGGTCGGCGGATTTCGGAGAAATCGCGGGCATGAAGGGTGGGTGAATGAGACGGGATCCGCAGCTGGAAGCGGGGAGAGGAGACGCCATTGAACAGGTGTTCGGGGGAGTCAAGCGAGAGTGATTGCTTTTTTGATGGCGCTCTGGGGAAGAACAGGGTGGAGGAGATGCGGGTTGGGAATGGAACAGGTAACAGACACCGAAGAGTGCTGAGCACGCCCGTTGGTTTGGAAGAAGTCCGACTTTCAGGCGAACAGCGACACTAGTGCGAGTCAGCCCGATTCCTCAAATCTTAAAGGGAACTTGCACATGGAAGCCGCACTATCTTCTTCTGTGGCTTGAAGTCGGCGACTCGCCTCTCCGCCGCACACGTCCTGCTCCACTTTCGCCCCGGTAAAGAAGGTACCGGAACACTGGATGGTCAGGGACATGCGGATGATGAGGAATATTGGCGGAGATCTTTGCGAAGTGGTTGGTGAACGTGGCGAGGAGTGGTGCCTGCCAATCGCCGCAAGCATCTCTCCCGCATCCGCACCGCACCCAGATCCAGATCTAGATCACTGATCAGCTCTGCCCTGTCGCACATCAATCCTGACCTACAAGCATACCACTGCGAACCCATCCCCCAGAACCTGGCGTAGCCGCCCTGCTCACGCCACAAACTGATATGCGGAAAGCTGCAGATTGGCTGAATCCCCGACTGTGAAGACTGCAGCCTTCTAAAATGAAACGCTCGCCACCCTTTTGTGACAGTGGTCACGTCGTACGATGTGGCTGTTGGTGAAGAGCGTGATCAAGGCGGCCAATGGCGAGAATCTCGTGTTGGCAAAGAGTGAGGCAAACTTCACCGTCCTCCATCAGCAGCGCAATCCGTAAACATTTCCATTGGCTTACTCGCGCATTCCCGTGTCGCACCCCCGACTCCTATTTCTCGATATTCTTCAAGCAGAAATTCGATCTGCCTCGCCCCACCTGGAGGGCCAATCTTGCGGCCGTCCCGTTATCGTTTTCGTCGGGTCAACCCGGCGAGCAAGATGCGGCTCCGCTGCAGGATCAGCCGCTCTGATCGCGCAGGGAAGATCGACACAAGGGCCGGTGGTGATGCACGCCCTACCGGAGTGGCGTCCGGCGTGTCAGCCTATGTACGTAGTAGTGCGTCTTCGCTTGTGGCTTGCTGGCTGGCTTTCCGAGCCCAGACGCCCTGTTCGACGCACGCCATTCGTGTGGTTACCCATTTCCTCTACGCTCGAGTTCTTGTACCGCTTCCGGCGCGCAAAGTTCCGAGGCAAAAGGACCTGTATCGACATTGGGTTGTCTGTCAAATACTCCTGAATACGGCCAAGCATCTATTTTCCGATTCGCGAGGATTTGCTATGACCGTTGCACATGCTTTGAGCTAAAGGCTAGCGCCCGTTCCAAGGCAGGAACGCATGGGAGCAACTGCCGCAGCCGCAGCCACGCCACGTGGATGAGTCGTGGATGAACCAAATGAGTGGCCCTCGGTATCCGCAACTGATCCCAGCTGCCCCGCCCGGGCTTCAACCTGATCCCGTATCAGTAGGCTGACCCTGACAAAGCCTGATAGGGAATGTGGCTTGGCTGACTGGGACAAGGCCTGCGGCTCGAGGAAAAAATGGGCTTGCTAGCAAAGAGAAGGACCCGTATCCGCTGGACCGGCCTGGCGCAGCAAGAATTTCTTGAGACTTTGGCCGCGGTCCGCAATGTCTGGGCCCCTCTTCGCGGCCGTGGTTCGACCTCCGCTTCTTCTCGCTGCAGGTACATATCCTGCGGCCCCGTCCCGCCTGACCCACTGCTACTGCCCCGGACCTTGTTGAACTTCTTTCATTCTTTCTTTGCATCCATCCAATGGTACTCACTCCTACGGGTCCGGGGCTTGTGCTCGATTTCGTGTCCATTGTTCTTCTCATCTTGTCATGGATCGTCGTCGTTGCTCGAGTATTCGTGCGGAAGGGGATGAAGGCGTTCGGCTTGGATGACTGGATGATGGTGTCAGGGCTTGTCAGTGTTTCCTGGAGCCCGGAGGCGTACCCTTTCTTTTGCTGACGGTTGACAGATCCTATACACACTGGCTTGCCAGTCCACAATCACAGCAGCTTACAACGGCATTGGCGCCCACAAGAGCCACATCAACGACTATCACGATAAGCAGGGCCGCAAAGTATGGTTGACACCCTCTTTCTAGATGAAAGATGCATGCTGACCCTACCATCTGGCAGTGGTTCATGTTCTTCCAGATCTGGTACATCGCCTCCACGGTGCCGATCAAGTGTGCCATTTGCATCGCCCTCCTGCGCATCACCCAGCAGCGCAAATACCGCTACTCGCTCTGGGGCATCATGTTCCTGAGCTCCATCGGCGCCATCGTCACCATCGTCACCGTCCTGGCCCAATGCCAGCCCATCGCCGCCACCTGGGACAAAAGCCTCGGCACCTGCATCGACACGAAGGTCATCACCAACTCGTCATACTTCCTTTCCGCCTGCTCCATCGTCACCGACTGGTCTTGCGCCATCCTCCCCGCCTTCATCCTGTGGAACATCCAGCTGCGCTTCCGCATCAAGGCGTCCGTCGTCGTCATCCTGGCCTTGGGTGTTGTGTAAGTCCCAACCAACTCCCCCTTTCCCTCAGACCCCATCACTTCGACCTCCCCCAACCACCCAGCCCCAAACCAGCCTCTTCACCCCCTCCTCCTTCCCCTTTCCTCACCACCTCCCTCCCCCTCCTCCCAAAAGGCGAGACCAACCGACTAACCCCGATCCCCCCCACCAACAGCGCCTCCACCGCCACCCTCGTCCGCCTGCGCTACCTCCTCAACTACAACAGCCCGGACGACTACCTCTACGGCCTCGCCAACATCGCCGTGTGGTCCATCATCGAATCCGGCATCGGCCTCATCGCCGGGTCGCTCCCCGCCCTGCGCCCCCTCCTCCGCTTCGTCCCCTTCTTCGCCAGCTCGCTCTCCAACAGCGGCCCGAGCAAGGACGCCACGACGGGCGCGGGCAAGAGCCGCCTCGGCAGCCGCCTCACCGGCACGCACCACACGCACCACAAGCTCGACACGTTCCGCATGTCGCAGGGGAGCATCAGCAACGGACAGCAGGGCGGTGCGAGCGGGGGAGGCAACGGCGGCGGAGAAAGGTTCCAGACGGCGTGCGAGGCCGGCAAGCGCAACTGGGAGGAGCTGTCGGACGCGGAGAGCCAGAAGTACATTCTCAAGGAGAGCCACGTGACCGTCACGAACGAGGCCGTCGGCGTCGAGCAGTTGGAGATGGACGATTTCGACCGCGAGCACCTGCGGCGCCATCCCGATCGCGATGATGGGCTGGATGCGCATGAGGGGCATGCGCATCATCATCATCTTCATCATCATCATCATGGGCATCCGTCGCCGACGTCGGATGAGGGTGGGTATGGGGGGAGGCGGTGAGGTGGGGGTGGGGTGGGGGTTGGGTTGGGGAGAGCGGAGCTGGGTGGATGGATGTGTGGAATTGTCTCTTCTCTTTTGTCCTTTTTCGATTCGAGTATTACCCCGCCGCTTTGCTTGGCTTTTTTTTTTTTGGAGAATGTGCTTGTGTGGTGTTACCGATGGATGGGATGCCACCGAGTGGTTTGGTGGCGCGGCGGGTTGGCGTTTTTTGGGGGACTTGTGGCGGGAAAGTGTAGCCCATGAGTACAGCCACGGCGCGGACTCTTTTAAATATTGTAATTCTATGAAACAGCATGATACTGAATTGATTATCTGAGCTGTATTCCCTGTTATGTCGTAGGTCATTGGCTACTTCGGAGCTGAATCGGAGGAGCATCTTGCCTCTAGAGAACCACTCCAAGTGTGAGTCTCATGCATCTCCCAAACCCCTTTGGCGCTCACATCCATTCGTGACAGCTTACTCCAGAAATTGCGGGCCAAGGACGGGGAGAGATCATTGTTCTTGGTTCACCTCCAAGGCTGACCGTGGATAGAATGTCGAAATGAGCGCGAAATCATCACATACATGGTCTGGGAACGAAGGTATTGGCTGAGTCAAACATATGTCATGTGAACACCTTACCACAACATTGAAGACCTGGGAGTCATATTCTGCTTGAGAACCCTTCCTGAGGCTGAGACCAGTTCATTTCGGCAAAACGAAATTTGAAGGAAACCGTCTCTTTCAACTCGTCTAGACTGCCAAAACAATGAGGCCGTGTCTGAACGGACCGGCCAGAGCAACCTTCTGTATCCGTACGCCAAAGGAATATCCGGTAATCCAACAGTACCTTTCTACACGAAACAGTAGTGAGCGGAACTCACATTGAAACCCAGAGTCCTCTGCATCATGACACAGCTTACTGCGCAGCGATCAAGCTCAGATACACGCCCCAAGCAACACCGATGATACTGCCAAAGACGACCCTCTTCTCGACCGGAACCACGGTGAAGCTGATGATGGAGACCAGCGGCCATAGCTTCGTGCCAGCAAGGAAAATAGGCCAGAGTCCCTACAACGGCACAAAAAGAGTCAGCCACACTTCCACACCCCCAAGATCCCCCCACCACCCATCGCCGACTCCCAGCCGTCCACAGCCGGGCGATCTCAAACTCACCTCCTTCACGGCCGCCTTGATCCCCTCCGCATCGCCGCCATTAAGCGCCTTCATGCCCGCAATAAACAGCACCGTATTCACCACGCCGCCGACCGTCTGATCCAGCAAGAACTTCCAAAACACGTTCATCCAATCCATGCCCGCGCCTTTCCGCCGCGCCTTGTCCTTGACCACGTCCCGCGCCGGCTTCTCGTCATTGTTTTGGCTCCCCTCCTTCTCCTTCCTGCCGTCGGCCGGCGCCGGCTTCTTCTCGCCGGGAAACACGTCTTCGAGGAACTCCTGCCACAGGACGTTCGGCGGCGTGCTAAGGACGGTGTAGAGGACGAACTTGGCGACGGGCGCGGCGTCGATGGTGAATGATTGCTGTGTTCCCGCCCGACGAAGGGGAAATGGGGGGCAGACCGTCAGCGTATCTCCCTTGCTCTCTCTCTCTCTCTCTCTCCTTCGATTGTTTGCAGCCATGTATGTGTGTGTGTGTGTATGCGCATGTGGGGACGAGGAATGAGGGTGTGGTTATCATGGTGAATGGGCTGGGTGGTGTTGTCTCACGCCCGTCTTTTGCGCCGTGATGAGCTGTGCGAGTATGTTGCTGGCGGCGGACAGCGCGGCCGCCGTGACGGTTTGTTGCACCATCGGGCTCGGCATTGTGGCCGTAGCTGTTGGCTGCGTTCGGGCGGGGTTTCGCGAGCTTGAATTCTGGAAGTTCGGGCTTGGCTTCGTTGGCGGTAGGGAGGCGCGGGGTTTTTGAAGTAGAGCGTGCTAAGAACGGGTTCGAGGTTGAAGGGCGGAGCGGCGATGTAGGAAACGGGTGGATGCAGGCGAGACGGAGCGGAGGACACGTGTCTGGGGGGTTTTTCACAGGATGGGAGGAAGGGCGGTGGTGAGAAGATGGAATTGGCACCTATTTTAGTCGGCAGTTGGGGGAGGGCGGGGGAGAGAGGTCGCAGGGGATAAGCGATGATGTATGATGAGAAGGAGCGATGGTCCGTGCCTGCCAGTTCGCTTAAGTAGGCCAACATTGTTAGTTTCAAAACATCGACCGCCATCATCCGCTCCCTTCCCTTCGTCAATGCCATGTTGAGGAAGCTGTCGCCACGCCATGCGCGGGGACTCGCCTCCCCGACAGCAACACGCTCTGATCGCATTTGGCGAACACTACAACTGGATCGTGGATTCCAATCAAGAAAAGAGGCCGTCCCTTCACCCGATTACCCCGGTTCCGTTTGGCGAAAAGTAGAACAACCGGATCGTGGATATCAATCAAGAAAAGAGGCCGTTCCTTCACCCGATTACCCCGATTCCGTTTGGCGAACACTACAACTGGATCGTGGAAACCATTCACTTGCAAGGCTGCCGGACTCGACAGTTGAAGGTAATGGTAGTCGTCATCCCGAAGTGTTACCACCAGAACTTTGGAGCTTGTGGAGGTTTACCTCACACCGATATCTGTAAGTCTGTCCTGCTGAACCTTGTCCGATGATGCTGACCCGTTGCGCGTTCCAGTTTCAGAGAAGTGGTGACATACGCCCGTAGCCATCTGGAGTTCGATGTTGCTGGGCTCAAGCATGTTGCGTCGACGATCATGGCTCGCTCAGGAAACGGAACCAGACCATATCATCTGACCAAAGTGAATGAGACTAGTCAATATCGCGATCTTGAATACTCTACGCCTTCGAGCTCCATCGTTTTTCGTCTTTACTTCAGCACGCACGACCATCGTCTTGACCGACCCGATTTCTCAACGTTGAGCCTGGCGACTCAAGTCGCAACCATGGATTTCGCGAGATCTTTCGGCGCACCCGTTCCGAAAGTCCTGCAATACCACTGCACCAGAGACAATCCCATTGGCCAACCCTTCGTCGCCTTCGAGAAACTCCAGGGCTCAAGGATTGGCAACATATGGACAGACCTCGACGACCGAGAAAGACTCCAGTTGGCGGATGAGGTCGCCAATGTTATGGCCAAAGCATCAGCAGTCAGCCTCCCTGCCTTTGGAAGCATTTATTATGCCCGCGACCTACCGCCCACCTACAAATCCTATTCCATTCCCGACCGTGGTGAGTTGAAGGGGCTCTGCGTTGGTCCCTATTGCAACAAAACGCATAACTTCTACGCCTCCAATCGATCATATGGACCTTGTAAGTTACTTTATCCAGCGTCAACATGCCACTGAGCTCACTGGTCCAGTCACGAACCCCAACTTCCTTATATTTAACAAGTTGGCCCTGCAACCTGGAGATTTGGATCATCTCAGCCCTAGCCAAAACGCCGCGCACTTACAGTACCGCAAGCTTTATGAAGATTACCGAAAAATCTTGCCTCATTTACGACCGCACATCGAGGCAGCAATGAGCTCCCCAAGACTGTCGGGTTACGACGCCCTGAACTTGAAACCTTGGACACTTCGTTTGACCGCGTCTCGAGACATTGGTATTGCCGCCGTAACTGATCTGCGAAAAGCCGATATTCGACCTGCTTGGACTCGCCCTCGAGGCCCCGCAGCGAAGATGATAGCCAGTATACCACAGATGCCACGAGAGCCTAGTAGTATCTCCAGCAAGCAACAGGAGCTCATTGCGAAGCAACTGATGAGCTGGCGTCAAGCGATGATGGCGACAAGGAGCTTCGAAAGATTGAAACAGGCTGATGGAGCAGACACTGCTCTCAGCCATCCGAGTTGGCAGTCACTCCAAGAGCTATTCATTTCCGTCAATTCAGACATGTATCGCAGCGGTCTCCATCTCTTCTACGCCCTCATCAAGGTCATAGAGCAATGGGCCGACATCACAAGAACAAAAGATGGCCATGTCCCTCCTTGCCCGATTTCATACTCGGCACAGGAGAAGGCAAGGGTCATTCGCGAAAAGGAGCGAGATGACGCTGCCGATCTCGAGTGGAATTTTTTCTGCATGGTCACTGGAACCATCCCTTCCGGAGCCGTGTCTGCCGAACACTACGAACGCGCTGCCAAATACAGCCGGAGTTGCAATGATCGAGTCGATGCCAACGGCGGCAGGTTTTTCCCGGACGTGGATGTGAGCGACAGCACCGGAGAGACTTTCGAAACACCGGATGAATTCGAGACGGCTCTTTGCAAGCGGATGGGCATCTCGCGACAAACTTTCTGGCGGACTGTGGTGGATACTGAGCCTGACAGAGTGTCTCCGCCACCTTCATTATTGTTCTCAAAACACGCGGTATCATAGCGGGCAGCACAGCATCTCCCATCTCCTCTCCACCGCGCTTCCGGCCTTTCAACGCACCAAACGAAGCCGCTTCCCCCCCTTTCCCCCCGCCCTTCCGTCTCCCATTGCCACTCGTTCTCCCCCCTCTAGCTCTTTCCCCATATGCGTCATACATACGCATACTTCCCGATGAACGCGTGCAACTCGGCAAACGAATCCACCGACACCCGCCGCATGTACTCGTCCCCATCACCACCACCGTCCCCGCCACCCTCACTTTTCCTCCCGCCGCCGCCGCCAACTTCCTCGTCTCCGCCGCGGTCGCGTCTCTGCGCCACCTCCACCACCGTCCGCACCAGCCAACACAGCTCGTCCGCGTGCCGCAGGAACGTGTGTTTCTCGCCGCTCACCGCCGTCGCCGACGAAGACGATCGCCAGAGCCGCTCCCACCGATCGGTTGCCTGGATGATGGCGGCGTAGGCGGAGGCGGATGCGGTGCCGCCGAGGGCGGATGTGCGGGTGGTGTGGGTGAGGGGTTGAAGGGCTTTTTTGTTTTGGGGGAGTGGGAGTCAGCGACGGTCGAAGGAAGGAAGTTGTGCGTTCTCGAAAGGGTAAGGAGAAGGATGGAGGGAGGAAGGGAGGGAGGGGGAATATGGGGAATGCGCGGCGGTGGGGGCGCTTACCGGATATCGCGACGTACAGGTCGAAGCGGCGCCAGCGCGGGGCGGCGGTGGATGACGATGCAGCGGGGCCATCGTCAGGTGCGAGGAGGGCGTTGACGAGGGATTTCGGCGACGGCGACGGGCAGGACGACGGCTCCTGCGGGTGCCGTTGCTCGAACTCGGCCGCGTCCTTGGCGTCCCAGACGGCCTCGGCGCAGGGCAGGTCGCACAGCATCTCGGAGAGGCAGAGCTGCGGCGGGTGGGCGAAGAAGAGGCAGAGGTGGTTGTCGGCCATGAAGGCGTAGGTGGCCAGGCTGCGTGTGCGCGTGTAAGCATGTACGATCCCCATAGCATAGTAGCCTGCTATCCCCCCGTTTCTTTCCCGCAGACGGAAAGAGAGAGCTCACCGGACCCGCATCTCATCCTCGACGAAGTCCCGCCACGCGGATAGGCCTCGCTCTTGCCCCCGCCCCCGCCGCCGTCGACTCGCCAACAGCCCCCGCTCGCGCAGCTTGGCCACGAGCAGCGGATGTCGCCGCGCCTTCAGCCTGCGCCTCGCCGCCGCGCCGCCGCCGCCGTCGTTCACGCCGCTCTGCAGGACATTGACGATCAGCGCCGCCTGCAGCGTTTGGACGTCTTCCCTCCGCTCCCTTGCCCCGTCCTCCCCGTCCTCCTCCGACCCCGTCACGCTCCCACCCACACCACCACCACCGCCGCCGCCGCCGCCGCACCAACCCCCCCGCACAAACACATCCTGCCCATACACGCACGCCTCGGCGACATCCACGAACCGCCGCGCCGCCAGCGCGGCGTCGACGGGCGCGCAGAAGACGGCGCCGGCGACGAGGACGGCGAGCAGCAGCGGCGACGAGGTGGCGGTCGCATCGATGGCGAAGCCCGCGCGGTGCAGGATGGGGAGTTCCGGGTGGCAGCGGTGGAAGTAGGACCACAGGAAGTGTTTGGCGTTTACGGCGGTGAAGACGGTGGAGGCGAGGACGGGGTCGAAGAAGGGGGATGAGGCGGAGGAGGAGGAGTGGTTGGCGTGGGTGGTGCGGAGGTGATGGTGGATGTCGTGCATGCGCGCGGTTAAAGTAGCGTCGTGATCGCCCAGGCCGAGGCCGGCGTAGAGGCTGTGGGAGGGGGGGAGGTGGTCTTCGATGTTGCCGATGGGGATGGGTGGGGGCTGTTGTTGGTCCGGGTCGAAGTCGAAGTCGGCGATGGTGGCGTCCCAGATGGAGGAGGGGGTGTAGAGGCCGTCGCCTGGTGGCGCGTTTGGGCGCGGGACGGTGTGGTGGCAGTGCGTGACTTCCTCGTTGGTGGTGTAGCCGGCGTCTTGCACGAAGGCGTCGACGGTCGTTTCTTTGGAGGTGTCGGTGAAGCTGAGGAGGAACGGCGCTTTGCAGGTTGTTCGTGCGGCGTTGTCCTCGTCGATGTTACTGTCCTCGGCGATGTTGCTGTCCTCGGCGATGTTGTCATCCTTGTTAATGGCATCGTCCTCGTCTGCAAGAAGACGGCGGCGCTCGTAGGTGCAGATTTTGTTCTGGGAGACGCAGCGCGAGCATGATGGGATCAGCGCGTCGCAGGACAGTTTGCCTCGCGAGCACCTATCGCACGCCCGAATCTTTCGCCCGCGTTTCGCCTCGGGCGGAGGCGCTGCATTGGACTTCTCGGCGCAGGCTTTGGCATGGCGTCGAGCGACCTCGCTGCATGGGGTTCGGAATTAGACATGATTAGAGGGCGTACTAGGAGCGGGAAGGTGTACGCACACTTTGGCAAAAGAACGGTTACAGTAAGGACACTGCGATGACTTTTCGTTTGAGTCTAGAATCCGTAAGCGGCTTTACGGAATATGTGCAGGAAATTCCTTACGTGTCACCTCGTGTCGACGTAAATGGCTGCTTCGATGGTATGATTTACCGCACGTGGAGCATTGATACTGCCTTGCTGGGGTGTCGCGGTGCGGTTCTGCTGACATGATGGGCGGGAATTCCCAAAAAGGCTTTGAATAAGACGGCTAATTGATTAGGCGTGGAAGAAAACACCTCAGTTTGGCAGGAGGTTGAGACGCGCGATTGCATGGTGGAGAGAAGAGGTGTGTAGGTTTTGTCCAGACACGGCTAACTCAAAAAAGGAATGGCTGCTCGGTAGGTTTGTTCCGATAAGCCCACAAACTGGGCCTACGAAGTAGGTTTTACCCGACCACCAAAGTACTACTTATCAGGAGCTCAGTGATGTAGATGGAAGCCTTGATCTCTTGGTGGAGTCAGCCAATTAGAGGCTCTGCGGTATCATCTTGTTCTCTGCGATGGCATCTGGAGATACGGATTAATCATCGGAGATTGTGCGACGAAAGAAGGATTCTTGTGAGCCATCAAGGTGTTCGGGTTAAGTGGGGAGCAGTAATGTCGTTGCCGAAACAGACACTCAATCTGGGCGATACATAGGCCATGACTAAACAAACCACGTCGGCGTTTGCGGCCCAGGCCTGAGTCGAAGCTTACCGAAGCTTGACCACTCTCGCTTCCCCACTCTACCTTCCCCGCGACAGCTCACTTTCGCCGCTCCTCACCGCCGCCTTTCGCCTTCTCGGACGCTGAAATGATCTGCATTGCCTCAACCTTGAGTCTGTTTGACGCCTCCGTCCCTCCAGATCCGTGACACCTACCAATTGCACCGGCTCCGACAAGCACAAGGTCTGAGACATGCGGAAGCGCGGATGCGGTTCAGCGGCACAGATATTGTACCTTGCACACGTGTCAAGCTACGCTCATCCATACCCCTGCTGTCTGGCCTTTCGCCGGTTAGCCCAGCTTCCGACCGACTGCGCCAATGACGTTACCCTTGCAATTGCAGCGGGCAACTGCGAGCGGGGCAGGAGCTACAAAAGCTGCGGCTCTGCGCCTGGATTCATTGACCACTCGCCTCCCCCCTCACATTCTTCGAGCTCGGCGAAGCAATCATGATCGGCAATTACTTTGCCCTCGCTCTCTCAGCAGCCGGCCTTTGCGCTGAAGCTGCTGTTATCGAGCTCCGTCAGCCTGCTGCCACGCCCTCGTCGGCTACCACCGTCCCCGACTACTTCCAAACAACTCTCCACCAATATGAAGGCAAGTCCATGTCCGTCGCCCACGAATGACGTCGATTGACTTGGTCCTCAAGGTCCTACTGCTACTGGCGAAGCTCCCTTCCTCGGCGCGACCAACGCTGCTCCCTTCTCCGGTGTCTCGTACATCGCACCTCAACCGCTTGAGACCCAGCAGCCCATCCTTGGAAACACGGCGAAGGAGAACATTTTTCACTTGATGGGGCATTTGACTCCTTACACTCCGAATCCAGATGGCTTCGGCGTCGACGAATACCCTCTCCCGTCCGGCACGAATATCACCCAGCTTCACATGCTGCACAGACATGGCGAGAGGTATCCCACTTCAAGCGACGGTTCGATCACTTTGGCGGAGAAGATTGTCAATGCGTCGGGTACCTTCAATGCGACGGGCGATTTGGCCTTCCTGAACGGCTGGACAAACAAGCTGGGTGCTGAAATCTTGGTTCCTGTGGGAAAGCAACAGTAAATCAAGCATCCAAGCCATCTTCGTGACAAGTGAGCTGATTTTTAAAAGCTTGTTCGACTCCGGCGTTACCCACTACTACAACTACGGCCACCTGTACCCCAACAACGGTAGCAAGATCATTGCCCGCTCCACGACCCAGAACCGTATGACTGAGTCTGCCGAGTACTTTTTGTCGGGTTTCTTTGGCTTGGGATGGACCCAGAATGCTACGCTAGAGTTGATCATCGAGCAACAAAACTTCAACAACACTCTCGCTGGCTATTATCAGTGCAACAATTCCAATGCTGCCGTCAACAAAGGAGGCACAAGTGGTACGGCACATACTTTGCATGCTTTCGATACTCCCCTTGCTGACGAATGGTAGCATCAACCGAATGGGCTAGCATTTATCTCGCCAATGCCACTGAGAGAATTCAAGAGAAGATCGACGGCTTCAACTGGACCATTACGGATTCCTGTAAGCACACACGCCTCAGCAACATCTCTAAAGCCCAAAACATTGACACTCCCCCACCAGACTACGCCCAATCCCTCTGCTCCTACGAGACCGTCGCCCTCGGCTTCTCGCACTTCTGCAGCCTCTTCACCTACGACGAATGGCTCGGCTACGAATACAGCATCGACCTCATGTTCGCCGGCGGCTACGGCTACCAGTCGCCCACGGGCCGCGCCGTCGGCATCGGCTACGTGGCGGAGGTCCTCGCGCGGCTGAACCACCACCTGATCGACGCGCCGACGGCGCAGGTCAACGTCACGCTCGACAACAGCACGCAGACGTTCCCGCTCGGCCAGCCGCTCAACTTCGACTTCAGCCACGACACCAACATCATGTCCATCCTCACCGCCTTCGGCCTGAAGCAGTTCGCCCCGTTCATGCCCGCGGACAGCTACGCGGCGAACCGGTCGCTGATCGTGTCGCATATGGAGCCGTTTGCGGCGAGGTTGGATATCGAGGTCATCCAGGCGCCGGCGCCGGTGCTGCCGGTGCGCGGTGGTGCCGCGGTGTATGACGCTACTGGTGGCCCGACGAAGTATGTGCATTTTGTGCTCAATCAGCGAACTGTGCCCCTGCACGCGAGCTTCCCGGAGTGCGAGAGGAGGGATGATGGGTGGTGCGAGTTGGAGACTTTCATGGCGGTGCAGAAGACGAAGCTGGAGGAGGCGGAATATGAGTGGAGCTGCTGGGGGGACTATCCGGCTGTGCCGTACGGGACGATAACGGATGGAGTGCCGGTTGCGAGACCGGGTGGCGAGGAGAGCGAGCTTTGAGTCTGGAGTGGGGAGAGGCGGGAGGTTTGAGGATGATGCTGGTTGTGCACGTGAATGAAGTATTGCAGGTTTCGTAGCGAATGGAGTGTTTAAAAGCAGTGCTGACTGAAACCTTTGCTACTTCTTCACTCGTAATGGCTGTGGTGAATCAGCTCTACTATTAGCACGGTTCCGGTACCCTTCACTGGTGTGTCCTCGTCTGTCTGCTCTCCCGTGATACATACCAATTCGTTGCGGGGGAAAAACGGCCATTCTTGAGTTACGTAAATGATGACAGTCTGCATTCAAGGTAAATGATAAACATCATCATAATTCGGACATGCCGATTCACGAGACGTCCCTGATCTTCGTGAGCCTTCACGACAGCGCCCCCCAGAAGTGGAACGACAACCAGCGCAGAGCCGCAACCCCAGTCATTTTTCATTGTGCACCTGATCACAAAGTAGAATCACCCACCAAGATACGAATGAGACATCACCACCAAAGCAGCCTCGGGAGCCTTTTATACCGCCCTCGCAGCATCGAGCTAGTCGGCCGGGCGGCGCGGGGCACGCGGTGCCGTGCGGAAGGCGTGGCGGGTGACATCACCGGGAGATGCACGCGCTGGGGGTGAGAGTCTTCGCTTTGCGGTGGGGGGGTTAAAAAGGATGCTTCGCGGCGTCTGCGTCTTTGGATTCAATCATCGCCTGTTTTTGGAGAGGTATACTGCCGCTACTGCGCCGCCACGAAAATGTTGACACTGTCACTGTTCCGGCTTCGTCTTGTGCTGGGGCACAATAGCCATGGATGTGACCTGCCATCTGCGCTTTCATGCTGAATGCTGCTCATGCTGATGCGGGTCAGCAGATATGGCAAATGCTGGACGTATGCATTGACGAGCACTGCTCTATCTCAGCACCGTTACGGAGCGTTTTGGGGATAACCTTCTGGAGGCGAGTTTTTAGAACTTTGATACAACGCATAACCGCCAAAGTGGGCATGGTTGCAAACTGTTGTTTTTACATCGCCTCAGCTTTGGTGGAGGCGTTTCCAGGAAGCTGATCTTGCAGGGAGAGCTCTGTCGGCTAAGACTTGGCTTTATAATGGGGGGGTTTTTTTATTGGTAGACTCGTGTGACACGGGACACGGCAGCCATTCGGTAAGCCCAATCGAAGCACGTGGAAAGTGCAGCTGATACAGCTCTGCTGCTGTACCCATGGCGGCGCGAGATGCACATGATAGACCGAGTATCGTTGACCCCACTCATCATGAATTCATTTTAAGTATAGGGACCTCTTGGTTCTTTTGTGCGTAAGACTTTAGTGGTAGCCTTCAGAATTCCCACCCATGGTATTTGGCAACTATTTGGCATCATGTTCGCGGCAAGGATAAGTCCTGGGGAGGCTTTAGTTGAGTGCGATGCTCTTCTTTTACGTGGACCTCCTGAGAAATTTCATTTCCAAAAGTAAAGCCTTGCGAATCAACGTTGTAAAGCAATGACTTGCGGAACATTGAGGTAGATGAGGGCATGGCAATCGGAGGTCGTGTGAAATCGCCGGGCGAGTGCGGCGTGCGGAGGTTCTGATTGGCCCCAGGAAATTCCAGCGAGCGTCGTTTGAACAACATCAGCAGGAGGATACTCGAACTCTGCCTCAGCCTACCACGTCCTACCCATTCCAATAAAGCCAAGCTCTCGGACGAAGTACGGACGAAAAACTGTGTACTAACTCAACTAGCAGCCCTAACCAATTGCTAATCAAAAAAGTCGGGTAACCCTGAATCCGAACCCGAGATGCCAATCCTCAAGTCTCTACAAAAGCGGCAATCCCCAACGATAGATCCAGAGCACCAAAGCCAGCCAGCCAGCCAGCCAGCCAGCCAGTCAAGACCCAACTACAAACTCCACCAACCCTCACACCCCCCTCAACCAAACCAAACCACACCGCACCGCACACCACCCCATCATGGCCCCACCACCCACCACCACCCAACCCACCCAAAACGTCCTCATCCCCCGCGCCTCCGGCCCCCTCGGCCACGCCCTCCGCCACGCCCACGCCCGCACGGGCCACTGGTCCGCCTACGGCCTCATCCGCAACCCCGCCCACGCAGCGCGCCTCGCCTCTTCCTCCATCAACCCCCATCATCTACCCTCCTCCCACCAGCACCGGCGCCCCGTCCCCGTCCCCCTCCCTCTCCCCCTCCTCGCCGCCCTCCTCGCCCACGCCCCCCCACTACAACGCCATCGCCATCGTCCTCGCCATCGACGACGCGACCCTGCCCGCGGACGCGTACGCCGCGCATCTGGACGCGCTGGTCGCGCTGTGCCGGGGCGTCGCGGGGTTCGGTCGCCGTTCGGAGACGGAGACGGAGACGGAGGGAGGAGGAGGAGGCGTCGCGCCGCGCCGCTCGTCCTGCTGTCGTCCGGCGTCAAGGACTACGGGGCGACGGGGCTGGCCGGGGCAGCGGGGGGGGGGGGGGGGGGGGGGGGGGGGGGGGGGGGGGGGGGGGGGGGGGGGGGGGAAGGGGGGGGGGGGGGGGGGGGGGGGGGGGGGGGGGGGGGGGGGGGGGGTCGATGCGGTGGAAGGTGAGGTAGCGGGTGCGGAAGGTGGAGGGTGGCGGGGCGGTCGTCGTTTGGCGGATGTAGCGCGTTTCGGGGCCGAGGAG